>JAPWTK010000886.1:0-132863 GCA_029963805.1 Aromia moschata
TTCTCAAATTTGTAGACTAGAATACCCCCTTAAACAACCGAAAAGCCTGGGCTCTTCAAAAAACACTGTCATCGGAAGCGTGTTGAAGTTTTGCAAAAGTATCCGTTGCGCTGTGTTCACGTCTGAAGCAAAACCTGATAGCACACCGTTGCTCAAAATTAATGTCACGTTTACGAAAACAATCACAAAGAACAAACAAATGACTCAAACAAGTTCTTTGTAACCTACCGCCCTTCCAAGTCCCGTCTCCGTAGTGTTGCTACATCGGGCGCTACGTTGCCAGTCTCATTACTTAATTTACACATCTCGTAATTCTAACAGCTCTAGCGTAAATTAAAAATTCGTAAAATATGTTTAATGACTGTAGTTACAGTTTTGCTTATTTGAATATATGTAGTATATGTGAAATGTGTAAACAATAATTGATAATGAGAGTTATAATTTTATATTTCTAGTTGTATTTCTGACACTTCTGGAAACAAAAATTCATTAACATTTTACAAGTCGTTACCAAGACTTTCTGCTGAACAAGCCGTTTGTTAATTTGTTGTTACAGGTTTCATTTGAATTGATTTTGCTATTATGGCCTATTTCAGTGTAATAATCACGCCCCATAATATGATGTAGGTCCCATGTTTTCATACGAGACTAAAATAATTTTTAATTCTTCCAACTTCACTGCTACTTACTCCTGAATGCAGGTCTGTTAGAATCTGCGATTTCTCGACTCTGCGATTCTCGGCGTGATAATACTGGAGAGTGAGTACAGTGATATGGAGAACTGCTTGCGACTAAAAACAATTCTGTTTAGCTCAAGGAGTAATGAAAATAAACAAGCGATAATTTCACAGTGGTGTAAGTTCTCGTATTTTTAAATTTAGCATTTCGTTTTAGCATTTTTTCGTTAAAAATCAACATTTTGTTTTTGAGGTTTTACAATAGCTTTATCTTTAATCAAAATGAAAAGTTTGCAAAATGTACAAGGATAAAAAGTTTTTGTATTCCCCTTCATAATTGTGAAAATATATATTTCGCAATTATTTTGAAACCTTTCTAAGATCTTGTGTTGGGGCACACGTTTTTTAAAAAAGATGTTTTCTTGCCTTCTTCTTAGGTCTGTTAATCACTCCCTAAAATATACAGTTACAAATTTTTAACTGTTTTATGACAGTTACAAATGTTTTTTCCAAACAGGTAAAGAAATGGTAAATGTCGATTTTAGTTGTATTATTTTTGGTTACCCTAACTTGACTGACAGTGCACACCACTGGGTGAAAGTGATGGGGTCTCATAATCCATGGAAGTATACGAAACCCTTCAAGTAACCATACCAAGGAATAAAATACATATTATAATAACATGGAGCATAATAGTTTCTTATGGATTTTTTACGTCACCTTTAAATATGACTTTACTTTTCATCTAACATAAAAAATTCCCCCCAGATAGATTATGTTAATGTGACCATGACAGCGCATTTCATAGATTGTTGTGGTTATTGGATGTGGGTCACTTTACATCTCACAAGATATGAAAAAAATATACGTGAAGAGGCAAATGACAACAGACAAGAAAATGCAGGACAAAGAATCAAGTGTAATCAAGATAAACGAGAATTTCATCGGTGACTGAATCTGAGAACTGAATCGTAGATAATCCATTTGACAGAAAATATCGAAAAGGTCGAAATTTACCATTATTCTTTGTCTTCCAAAGGTGTATTCCGCGTGCGATTATTTAGTTTATTCTGCTACTTTGACTTTCAAATAATGCGTGTATGTGTCCGTGTACTAGCAATTGACATTAATGATAATTACGTGCGTTTGAATACTGAAATATTTAATATGAATCCAGTTAATGGTATTGTGAGTAATATTAGAAACGTTGTTTAGTAGGTGGTGAGATGAGTATAAGTGGGACATTTTACATCAAAATCGACAAGATGTTATGAATTGTGACAAAAATAATTAAAAAACTGGTGTTATATACTATTAATGAATATTCAGCATGGAAAAACAGCCGTCCACAATGCCTGCAACTTTTTAATAATCTTGTATATGAAAAAATGTCCTAAAAAATTGTTTCTCATCAGTTTATTTGCCATGTTTCTATCAACATGAAATCGTTTTGTCTTCGCCATTGGTTGTTATGGAAACCAACTTAAGCTTCCTTAATTATTTATTTTTTAACAATGAAACAACAAAACAAAAGTTAGCGAAAGTGATCTCCATTTTCCACTAATCACTGCCCAAGTCGGTTCTGAAACTCTTCAATAACATTTACTAGGAAATCTTCAGGAATTGTTCGGTTTTAATTTGAAATTTGGTATTTGGTCGATTGATATAAATTCATTCTAAATACCCCCACAGAAAAAAATATAAGAGATTTAGATCCGGGGAGAGTGTTCTGGAAATCGTGAATTTAACCCTATCCTATTGTTGTTGGTTAATAACATTATTTCTATCCGGAAACAACAGTCTGCAAGATGGAATAATATTATTTCTTGGCAGATATAAATTTTTCAGAATTTAAATTTTCATATGTCTGCCCAAACATTAACTTTTTGGGGATTTTGGGTATGGGCTTCTTGAAACCAATGAGACTTGACCAGTAATGGATATTATGTGGATTAATAACACCATTTAAATTGAATGTAGCTTCGTCTGAGAAAAAGATATTTCTTGCGAAGTTATTATTGTTGTTGCACTTTCCATCATGCTTTCACAAAATCGGTATTTCTATGGAAGTCATCCTCGTTTAACTAGTGAACAAGTTATAGTTTGTATGGACGTAACTTTTCTAGCTTAAATACATTTTTAAGTGATGAAAAATATCAAAAGTGTTGCCAAGACCAAGACTGAGAGCTATACAGGGTAGTCCTCCGAGAACTGCATCCATCGATTATGGGAAAACAATATTAATTAGTAAAAATCTGAAAATTTGGTGGCATAATAAGGTCGATGGGGGACATACGCCAAAAAATATTTTCACGTTAATCGCACTTCCGGTTATACCGGAAGTAGATGTCAACTTTTTTATTTTAAATGGAATGCCCTGAAATTGGTAATTATCTTAGGGCCTGCAGACGCCATTTTTGACATAAAAACTTAGATATCTCAAAACCGCTTAAACTTAGGTATAGGAATTTATTAGGAAACTATTTAATAGGAAAATATTCTTAGAATTCACCATAGGATCTAAAAAATGTATTGATATATAGGGCATTCCATTTAAAATAACAATGTTGACATCTACTTCCGGTATAACCGGAAGTGCGATTAACGTGAAAATATTTTAGGCGTATGTCTCCCATCGACCTTAGTATGTCACCGAATTTTCAGATTTTTACTACCTAATAATAGTTTTCTGATAATCGATCGATGCAGTTCCCGGAGGACCACCCTGTATATCCAATACTTTATCACCTCTGGTTGCAGTTCTAGGTCTATCTGATTTAATGGAATCCTTAACGCTACCAGTTACCTGAAATGTCTTTATCAGTCGGCGTATTGTTGACTGGTTCATTGGAGATCTCTTGGGGTACAATTCATTAAACAGTACACAAACTTGGTCTTGGAATGTCTGCATGCCTCCACATCCCCTCATTATTAAAATTTCTGTTCTTTGCTTCTTACTCAAGCGTTCCATTATTTATTTATAAATCGTAAAAACGTAAAAGAAATAAGAGATTATTGAACACAAATACAGAAATTAAAAAATGACGCCTGTTATGACTTCAACGTCACGAGAACATGTTAATTTCATAGGTACTTTGATTATCTTTTTTTGTGCGTTGACATAAACATGACAAATGAACTGATAAAACACTTTTATTCAGGATATTTTTTTCATAAACAAGTTTATCAAAAAATTACACTACTGTAACTCTTGAAACATATCTCACTTTTAAGATGGTTAGATGAACAGAAATTGAGAATAAGTGGGATATATCTCAATGCTGTTACTTTGGGATATGATAGTCGCAACTCAATGGGATATGAGTCACAACTCCCGTGATCAAACAGTAAAACCGAGAATAAAATAAAACAGCTTATGCAGTGTCATCCATAATATGCAGTAACTGTCTGTAATAAGACTAGTTGGATATAATGATAATATGGTCCTAAATAAAGAGATGTTACCTATGAATGGAAACTCTATTAGAAGTCCAGTTGGAAATGGAAGAATTGATGATGACAAATATGATATCGCGAGGTCACGAATATACGTTACCTCCATCATATTAATCATGTTTTGAATATGGTGATGATGCTGACGCCGAGAATAAAGATGTTTGTTGACCATACGGAATAAGAGTCAATACTCGTCGCTTGTTGTCTGCAGACTGTTGATGGAACCATCCAAGCCGAGTTTGAAAGCTATAGTGCTGCACAACACTAGGGAAGACCCATTGATGCAAAATCACTGGTGTCATCGGACTCGTGTATTCAAATATAATTTGAACCTCCTAGGTTCAAATTATATTTGAATGGCTATTTTAGAAGATTTTCAGCATAACCGTGTCATGGTCATGTCAGTCATTCCTTAAGAGTTACAATCATTATTGAGGCTTTTCTAGGAGATTTTTGTTCCTAGGGGAAAACTTGATTCT
Organism: Aromia moschata; assembly: GCA_029963805.1. Classification (NCBI taxonomy): domain Eukaryota; kingdom Metazoa; phylum Arthropoda; class Insecta; order Coleoptera; family Cerambycidae; genus Aromia; species Aromia moschata. The sequence goes on from JAPWTK010000886.1 coordinate 4,613, forward strand.
ACTATGGGATTCAGCACATCAAAATACGTAAGGTTATTATAATGGAGTTTTTTGTCTGCCTGTGTAATTGATGCAGTGTTATACATGAGTACACAAAAAATATCTTTCTGTGGCCCTGGTGAAATAGGTTCCTCGCCTATTTTTCCGAGTGCGAACCACCATTGGGACTAGGACGTAATTCTCTCCGCATTTGCTCTCCTGCGTTTCTGTTGTGAATCTCCGTCCAGACAGCAACCCTCCGTGTTTCGTTAGTCAAAGGACTTACCGTTTTGTTCCACCGCAAATGATTTAAAAAGATTTTAATTTAGATTGCGACGGCTTCTATTGAAAAATGTAGTGTTTTTTAAGAAATGATTTTTTATTCTGCTTTCTGTCTGTGAGCGCTGCTGAAAGAGAAGTTAATTATTTACTTTCATTTAAAATATAACTATTTTCTATTGGCGTATGGAACAAATCACGAATGCGTATGAAAGACAGTGCAAAATGAATACGTGGATTTTTTATGATATAGGTATACTTAAGTGGTTATACTACCTAGTAGTTTTTTCCCATTTTTTTTCTGATGTATAAACTATCTAAGGATGATAATCAAAAGAATTGGGGATGGGCAAGCTTTAAAAAAAATTACAGCTTATTTTCCACACACATCTCAGCGGTCCAGAACGTTCGAAAAAGCCACTCTGCTGTATTATTACAGTTTTATTGGTAGTTTTCGCCGGTACAAATGAGTTATACTTTCTTGAAATATATATAGCTGGCGTTATTCAGTCTTAGACAAGCTAATAGGACACTACAACAGCCATATTATTTATATCATTCAATGCGTTTTCAAACGTTAAACGCGGTTTTCTCGAAAATGTGTTATTAAATTGGCGTACAACGTAGCTAACTCAGTTTTTATCCGATAAACTTGAAATATTAATTGTAGCTTCTTATATAGATTTTCAATCAAAGTACGTACGATTTTTGCGAATGATAAATAATTAGATTTGCAATAAACAATTTAAGATCGATTTTTTAAGAAAAAATGAAAGAAAAATTAAAATTGATGTCAATGTGAATTTTCAAAAAAAAAAATAAAATAAAATCTTGGGTGCTTCCAAAGAAAAGATGTAGATTCAGATTTTTTTGTTTCTAAGTGGTGTACGAAGACTGCTACAGTGTACGCCGATTTCCTCCTCCAGAAAAATTCATGTTACCTGGAGCTACGACGCCATTTTGTAACTTTAATGTAAATAAAAAATACCTTTGTATACAGCAATACCCATAGAATCAAGTGTTAAAATTTCATTTTGATCCATTACATAGGTATTGAAAAAAAAATCCGAAAAAATTACATTTTTCAGTGCGCCTCGGTAGTATAACCCCTTAAAAGGCAATATTGTTTGAGTTTCGAATTTGGGTCAAAATGTAAGCAAAAAGGTTATTGAACATTTTTTTGTAAGTTATGAACATGGCAACAGTTCCTCATTTTGAATGTCTTGAAATTTTAAAAGCAATTTCAACGATAGAAATTTCAAATTTATTTCTCACTAAATTATGAGAGAATTGGAAGTGAAATAAGTTCCACTAACTACACGGAACAACTTGAACTGAAGTTGTGGTAATTTTTTAATTTTTACCTTACTGTTGGTATTGTTTCTCTAAGTCAGATCTGTCAGCAATTACCGCCTGTCGTGTTGTAAACTAAACTTAAATAATAAAATAATTTACTGTAAAAATATTATAACATTATCTCTTAAAGTTTAATTAGATTATTGTACTGAATTATCCAATCATTATTATAGTGATAGTGAAAAATATTTCTCATAAGTCATGTACTTATGTACACGATATAATACGATTTAGAATGACCATACCCGAGATATATTACTAATATTTACCAGCGATTTGTACAATCAACGACAGAACCATTTCAAGCAAGCAACGTATAATTTACCTAAAACCTATTTATTACACTACCCTATAAATTAATTGGTTGCTTTTAAAGATTTATTCACTTAAATGACTTAAATATAAATAAGAGAATTTGACAGGTATAACCTCCCAATCCTAATGAATATGTTGTAAAGGTTTTCGCAGAGACACCCACAGACAAATAATTGTTTATCAGATTGTTCTTCTCGAAGCGTTCACCGCTACAGTTACAAGAGGGCTTTCAACTTTTGCGCATCTTATGACCAGGAGCAGAGCTACTTTTGGTGAACTGATCATTTTCATTCAAAGATTAGAAACTTTTAATTTATTTTAGAATATTTTAATTTACTGAAAAATGTGAATTAGAAAACCAGTTTTAAGCAGTTAATGGCAGGGCGTATGTTTGTATGCAATTAATAAGATTTGTTAGTATCCCAGGTATTTTAAATGCGTTATTTAAAAGGGTTTAATTTATTGCTTTCTTGATTTCTGATTATTTATTTAGGAAAATTACTCGCAGCCCTGAAACTCATTGATTAAACTCAATTCTCTGGCAACTTGATAGTTTACTTTAGTCAATTTTATTTAGATAATATTTACATAGACCATAAAATAAATTGAACCGCCCAGTTTGACCTAAATTCCAAAAAAAGTGTATCAGTACATACTCATACCAAAATATGCAGTGTATTTTATGAAATAAATAGCCAGCCAAAAAAAGGGAAGGAAGACCTAACTAAAGAATAGAATAAGTCAGATGTAATTACCACACTTATCAGGAATGTCTTACTCAGCGAATTAATCAATATATCAATAAGAATCAAGCCCTCACACTCTCTCTTTACATTTCGGGAGTAAAATTCATTTAACATGTGGTATGTTACAGTTTGAGAAATAGGGCTATATGGTCACATTGTTAAACGTTTTTGTTTTTAATGCATTCGAAGATAGGAATTAAAACCTATCCAATTGGAACGCCACCATTAGTACTGCTTCCTCAGCTTCTATTTATGCATTTTATTAATTATATTATATGTATTTCATACATTTCTATGCTCAGCATGTATTTAAAATTTGAAAGCATATTTCCTTAATTGCTACTTTTCACTCTGTAATTTTGGATTGGTTAGTTATATATTTGTTTTCTGTTTCAATAAAACTATTTGTGTTTAAAAAAATATTATAATACATGTATACTAATATCATACATTGTAATTTACATGTATGCTCATAACATGTTTTTGGTATTTTGATAAAATGAGGCGACATAATACCTTTATAAATAATGTATTATGTTATTATGGCTGTATTAGTAGACGTATTGATGTACTTATTCTTCTTCAAACTACGCCAGTCAATAGAGCTCGAAAAGGGGTGAGTTTATGACACGATTGATACCTGAAATCCGACTACGGGATACTTTTAAGTTCAGTCCTAAGATGAAAACATATATGAATTGAACTAGAAATAGTTGCACTTTTTTTAATAATAAATTAGTGAAAAAAATGTGTTTTTTCAGTTTTTTGCTTATAAAAGAATATCTATTGAAGCAATTACATCTCATCCAATAGGAAAGTTGTAGAGAATTCAAAAACCTTTAAAATGAAAAAAAAATCAAGTCAATCGGTACATTTTTCGCTGAGAAAACTCGGAAAAAACGCAAAAAATTACCTTTTCTTAATAAATTCGTAATTCGAGTATTTTTTTGCATTAGAAGAGTCAATCTTGTGGGAAACTGTAGGTAATATCACGAAGAATGAGTGTGCAAAAACTGGATTATGTCCGATGAATAGTTTTTGCACAATAGTCGAATACAGTTTTTTACATCGTATTTTGAATATTCCATAACACGTCGAGCGATAGATTAACTAACATTTTCTCGACGGATTCTGAAACTACAGAGTGTAAACTACAATTCGTCCATTTACTTTGTTTCATTTAAATGCCATTAAATTGGTGTAAAACGCCTCTGAACACCGCGCAAAATGTTCGGCGGCGCGCTGACAGCCGAGCGTGGTAAAGGTGGCGGGGGAGAGCGAGGGGAAGCGGTGGCAGCGACCAGCAAATTTCGCTCGGTGTTCAGAGGCGTTTTACACCAATTTAATGGCATTTAAATGAAACAAAGTAAATGGACGAATTATAGTTTACACTCTGTAGTATCCAAATCCGTCGAGAAAATGTTATTTAATCTATCGCTCGACGTGTTATGGAATATTCAAAATACGATGTAAAAAACTTTATTCGACTATTGTGCAAAAACTGTTCATCGTACATAATCCAGGTTTTGTACACTCATTCTTCGTGATATTACCTACATTTTCCCACAAGATTGACTCTTCTAATACAAAAATACTCGAATTACGAATTTATTAATAATTAAGTAATTTTTTGCGTTTTTTCCGAGTTTTCTCAGCGAAAAAATGTACCGATTGACTTGATTTGTTTTTCATTTTAAAGGTTTTTTGAATTCTCTACAACTTTCCTATTGGATGCTATGTAATTGCTTCAATAGTTTTTCTTTTATAAGCAAAAAACTGAAAAACTCCATTTTTTTCACTAATTTGTTATTAAAAAAAAAGTGCAACTATTTCCTAATCCAATTCATATACGTTTTCATTTAAGGACTGAACTTAAAAGTATCCCGTAGTCGGATTTTAGGTATCAATAGTGTCATGTCAAAAAGCTCTATTGACTGGTCTAAACATGTAATCCGATGAAGTAGAGGTAATTGTTGGATTATTTTATTCAGCAATCCACGTGTATAAACTGATTACTAGTGTACTTATCTGTGTGTAGTCTATTTTCGTCAGGTAATGTAATCACGAAGTAATGCTTGTAATTAATTTAAAATAACGTTAAGCTAGTTTCACATTCTCAAAATTCGATTACGGGATAAGTTTGCTTGTCAATACTGTGGGAGCTAGTCGGAACGACATTGTGCCTACACACGTATAGGTTTAACTGCAGAGTTTTGCGCAATTTGTACAATGAATTAATAAAATAAAGAAGTTAGAAAACGAGAGACAGCTGAAAATGGTAAGAGAAGAAGGGTAACTAAATCTAACTCTTAAGAGGAATAAGTAGGTAGTATAGGTATATACCTAACAGGTTATGCAATATGCCGTTCCAAACGTGTTGAATAAAATTCATAATTCAAATAATTAAATTAATTCTACAAAACACTCTGACATCGTTTTTCTTTTTTCTATTTAGTACGTTCTCCTAAGAAAAATTAGTAGTAATTCTTCGTACTTAAGTTAAACAACTTAAAAGAGGTTAAAACGTGATGTAAACATTTTAAGTGAAGCCTCCTCCCCTTGAAAAATATTGAAACATGACATTTTTCTGATACCCATAAGTATGTTATTTCATAATCAATTTGCAATATACAGATGTCTCTTCTCATATAAAGCGGAAATTATAAATATTTCGCCAGACTGAATATTTCGAGCAGTTATTGTATTAAAAATTAATTCTGTGAATTATGAATTTTATTCAAAGTGGTTGTCATAATAAGCCACCCCAATATGTTGAACCGTGAGATGATGAGATGATGAGAATTGATCATAGCATGACCCTACCTATATGATACCGTTGTCATTAGAAACTATCAACTTGTAATATCTATCAATTAAAAAAACTTGCAATATCTGTCTACATTTAAAAAACTTGATGTCACAATTCGAGGAGTGGAGGAAAAATTAATTTTTTCCCAGAAGAAAATACTAGATAAAAAAGAAAATTGACGTGTCGAACTGTTTCTGTGTTATTTAATAACAATACGAGGTGTGTATATTAAATTATGAGACTGATTTTTTTAAATTTTTATTAAAACAGAATTACAGAATTCAGTATTGTCTCCTTCAAAATAATTTCCTTGGGAAGCCAGATAGCGCTGGAGATCGTTCTTCCATTCCTCATAGTAATGCTGGAATAGCCTTCAGCTGGTCGGTTACAGCCGTTTGAATGTTTTCTATGGTCCCAAAATGACGTCCCTTGAGGTGATTTTTTGAATCTCGGGAACAGCAAAAAGTCATAAGGATTCAAGTCAGGCGAATAAAGTGGCTAATGAACCACAGGAACGTTTTTGTTGGCTAAAAACTCGTTTACTGAAATGGCTGTGTTACAAGGCGCATTGTTGTGATGCAACATCCAGTTGTCTCACACGCATGACCCTTTTTCGAACTTTTTCAAGAACCTCTCCGTAAAAGTGTTGATTTACTGTTTGGCCTGGAGGCACAAACTCTTTGTGGACAATTCAAAATGTGGCTATCAAAAAAGCAAATCAGCATGCATTTGATCTTCGACTTGATCATTCTTGCTCTTTTTGGGTTTTGGAGAGCTTGAAGTGTTTCATTCCATGCTTTGGCGCTTGGTTTCCGGGTCGTACTCAAACACTCAAGTCTTATCACCAGTAATGACACGTTTCATTAAATGGGGATAATTTTCAATCGATGCCAAAAAAGTCAAGACATCTTTCTCTCCTGACGTACTTTTTTCCCGCGAAAGGTTTTTTTGGAACCATTTTTGTGCAGATTTTTCTCATCCCCAATTCGTTAGTCAAAATCTGATGAACAGTGGTGTGATTCAAATTTAACTCTTCCCCGATCATTCTTGTCGTCAACCGACGGTCTGAACGCACAAGATCCCGTATTCTATCGACATTTTCATCGGTTCTTGAAGATGAATGCCTTCCGCTGCGTGGTTCATCTCCAATCGACTGTCTTCCTTCTAATAATGCTTTAAACCACTGAAAACCCTGGGCTCTTGAAAAAACACTGTCTCTAGGCGTGTTGAAGTTTTGTAAAAGTATCCGTTGCCCTGTCTGAAGCAAAACCTGATAGCACACAGTTGCTCAAAATTAATGTCACTCATTTTTAAAACGCACTAGAAAAACCTGGTTTACGAAAACAGTCACAAAGAACAAACAAATGACTCTAACATATTCAAACTTATACTGAAGGTGCATTACACGTTAACCTACCGCCCTTTCAAGTCCTTTCTGCGCAAAGTTGTTAGATATGGCGCTACGTTGCCATTCTCATTACTTAATTTAGACACCTCGTAAGTTATAAAATAATTATAGAAACGGTAGTCTTATAAGCTGTATCCGGTGAGCTTATCCTCCGCATATACTTTAAAACTTTAAATTATATTATTTAAGTGGTTTAAGTTATCTTTATGAATTAATAAAACACTCATTTTGTCAAAACGAGGTTTATACGACCATATTATCATCGATGAATTCGCGAAAAAAATAATAATAGGAGAATTCATCTTCAATGTATATTGATTGATTCATTGTCCATAGTAAACTGCTTCTCCTTCTGTAAAACCCACGACATGCACCTGCCATAAGTAAAGGATGAACGTGTGCAGGGAACTTTAAAGGAGGAGTGGGCGGGAGTATCGGGAGCGTTCTATTTACGTCACATTCTATGTCTGTTTTCTGTTTATCTGGAATTTTAACGATTCCAAAGAACGTATTAAATTAGGATAATCTAATTAAAAGCGACAGCCGTATTGATCCTTTACGTTATTTCACGGGACGGGGCGTGATTTCAGCGGCGTTTTGAGTTTTAATGAAACACGCAGATATTAAGGGGGTAGCGAAAATTATTTAATTACTTCGAGAACGAGTTGTTAATATTGCGAGAAAATGACGGGTAAAACGCATTTCGTACGAATTTAAAGAATGTGATTAAATTAAATGAAAAACTCATAACATTCTCTTGTTTTTTTTTGCTCTTGATCCAAATGATAAAATTGCTTCAAGTTGGAATTCCTTTTCAATATCAAGAAGTGTCGAACTGTTTATTTCATAGGAATTGTTTTAACATTTTTTACTATTGGTAAAAACAGCAATATATTATGCGTTTAAAAACAATCCTGTAAAGATCGAAGTCACACATGTGGCGATTTGTCAATTACCAATGGTTTAAGGGCATTAAGTCGCATACTATTGTCTACCAATTAGATACAGCTTAAGTACGTGGTGGGAAAAGTAGCCCTTGGTATCAACGCTGAAAGTGCATTCCATAAAACATATGAAAGAAGCTCTACCTACTCCTCAATTGATGGCAACACAATTGACAGTTCTATATGCCACAGCGCGGGCTTTTTAAAAATACTTACTTCTTTATATTTTTGCTTTTAAAACTTACTATACTTTGTAAAATTAAGAAAAGCATTATCCCTCAAATTAGGGAGGAACCCTTTCGTTAATTTCACAAAGCATTCAAGGTTTAAATGTAAAAATAATAATTGTATCTCTGATATTTGATGTTTTCAGTTATAAAAATTGTATATTCACTATTAGGAAGAAATAAAAAAAAAACTAAGAAGTACGAAAATTTATTAACAAGACATAACAATAAAACATTATTTACTTAACAGTACCTACTACTAGATATTATAGTATAAAACAGTTTGTGTCACTCTTAGTCAGGTTTCTTTCCTTTTACTGGCAAGGGTAGCCTTATCAATAGTGTTGCATGCTATCGGGTGCTTATCTCGTAGGATAGATAACTAGAACACGCAAGCCACATCATCCACCTAAAATTTAGGTTTCGTCAAAATGGTGATACCGCGAGATGGAAAAAATTGTGCTGTTATGCTTATGGTAATACTTAACACATACAATTTTAACTGAGACTACAAATGACTACAAATGAAGAACTATTTCACAATATAATAATAATAATAATAATAAATAAGTTTATTGAAAAGGCAAAACAGTACAAGTACAGTATCCCTTTTTCAAAAGGAATGTGTGTCAACATAGTTGATTTACAACACTTCCACGAATTCTTACATAAAAACAGACTAAATTAGCTATGAGATATAATATGTGATATTACAAATATAATATGTTATATTACAAACGGTTATGTACTAATAACAGAAAACAAATGGTTAAATAACAGATTTATTAGAACATACCTATATCAATATATTCCAGATTAGAAGAAAGTATGTCGTCTTTTAATTTTTGTTTTACTGTTTCCACTGACAAATTGCGATAGCGAGTTGGTAGAGTGTTAAGAACATATGCAGCCATGTACGAAAAAGAAGATTTGAACAATTCATTTTTATATGGAGGAATGGAAACCTTACTTCCTATCTGTCTTAAATCCCTGCTGTGAATGTCAGAACGCCAGTTAATTTTTTTATATAAATATTCAGGTCTTATAATCAGTCAATATAAAGGAATAAATTGCGAGCATTATAAATACAGAAAGATTCTTGATTTTTTTTATATTTTCTATAAGTACTAAGCGACGCACAGTGGGCCGATTCTCGAAAAGCTGGCCAAAAGTCGAAAAATTAAGATATTTACTTGAAACTTGGTATATAGGGGTTTTTGGGGTCGCTAATAACGAATTTCAAAATTTAAAAAAATATAAATGGCGGCTATAAAATACTAAAAAGCAATCTATAAATCGTATTTTTTATTGATTTTATGTTTAATTTTGTACACATCCGTTAGTTAAGTCGCTGGTTAGTAATCTGAAGTCAAATAAAAAAAAACTAAATGGCAGCTACGAAATACTAAAAAGCATATCTATAAACCGTTATTTTTATTTCATTTGTGTGATTTTTTTTAATTTAATGTGAAACGTGGAATCTATCTTATTTTATAATATATTCTTTATTTATAATTTATTTTTAATTTATGTGAAACGTACTATTTATGGTTTTTGGGGTCGCAAATAACAAATCTGGAAACAAAATGAATGACAGATGTAAAATGACGAATACAAAATTTCTAAAATCCATAATTTTATGAAAAAACTGACAAATAAATTAAGAAGTACAATACAAAGCCGAATGTAGGCAGCTAGTAGCAGCTAGTGGCAGCTAATTTTTACAAATTTTGTTAGATAATAATGTAAACTTTAATTTAAAATTCGTTTCACTGCGGAAATCCGTGGGACTTTTAACATTTTTCTATTTTTCTGAAACGATTTTACACAAATTTTCATAATTTTACACTTCAATTATTGCGTTACTGTTAATCTCTATTTATTTGTTATAATTTTTGACAAATACGATAATAAACTGCATTTTTCCATTTAAAACATCCATTTTGTAGAATTAAAAAAGATCAACTTTACGATTTTCTACGAATTTTTGAATATGACGCTTGAACATGAGCTCGGACGCTCGAGCTGTTACTCGGGCGAAGGTCCTTTTTGTACTGGCTTATACCTGCCATGTATACTTAATTAGCCCTTATAAAGGGCCGCTACATATTCTTTGACCATTACTCTATACATCTATGTACATCAAATCCCATAAATTAAAACTTCATTTTTCGACTTTTGGCCAGCTTTTTTCGGGAATCGGCCCCACTGTGCGACGTCTCTAAGTCGCTGGGATATTTATAAAATTTCGTTTTTATACTCTTTATCAGTAATATTAACAAAATATGAATTTTTACATGACGGGTACTTGCAGATATATTTAGGTCTATCGATAGTAGAAGTTCTAGTTTAATTTGACAATTTAAATAGCTGCTCTACATCTAACGTAATAAATCACAATAATGGATTCTATATTTTTTTCACAAAAACAGCAATATCGTTAGCAGGCTTAGTACGAATGATTTTTTTTTTAATAACATCCAAAAAAAACTTACCTGCCGTTTACATTATTTAGATATTCATTTACATATTTTGTAATTATTAAAGTATTACGTCCTCACCACAAAAGTAGATTTAGGTAATATGTATTTAATAAGGAAATAAATACTTGGTTGAAATTTATAAATGTCGGCCGGCTATCATTACAATTTTGGATGAAAGAACAGTACTCCTTTAGTACAACTTTAAACATTACTTTTAAAAAATTGTATGGAAAATATCTCATAGGATATTTAGCACGGAAATATCCTATAGGAGCTTTCTGTACAGAATTTATAAAATAACCATTATCCAGTCATATAACATAAATGACAGAAATTAATAAATTTACAACCAATCTTCCATACATATTAACTAACATAAAAAATTAAGTAACTTTAAAATTGTTCACCTTTGTTATCTCTCTTGCATCTAGCAGAAGCCTATTTCACTATGTTACTTTACGGTTATTCTTTTTAACAATAGGGCCAAAGATGCGACAGTATAAAGTGCACCAAATTTTACTAAACCAAATGACAAGGTGGACTGGCACGATGTTGCAGTATCTGCTATCCAACTTTCGGTCCCGTGGTGCATTCATTAGATTTTCGTAAACTTTCTGGGCAATATGCTCTCTCGCTTGTAAAACAAGCGTTCAGTGTAAAGCAGTCGTTTTTAATAACGTCCTAATAGGGCTAATTCCGTTTCATTCGTTTTAAAAGAGCTAGAAATTTATCTTTAAAATTGGTTTTCGTAAAATAAAAAAGTTCGTATTTCGCTGTGGTGAAAATGAAAGAAAATCGGTCACGCAAATGTTCCGCTGCCGACCAGTTGAACACGAATTGGGTATTTTTAACTTGCTCACATAGGCACCGCAGAAATGTCGCTGGTAACGCGTGCAGTTTTAAACAGGGCCGTATTAAAGTATATTTTTCTGACCCAAATTAGCATCATCTGGCGAACTGACAAAGGACAATGTTAAAAATAGGCGTTTTTCTGCCCCACCTGGGAACAACCGAAACCCACCGAAAACTATAATTTGTAGTTAGAAGAAGTCAAATATACTCATTGGCAACGCGGAATGTGCGGGGAAAACTAGTACGTCATCCCTAGAATAGATATATTACCTTACTTCAGGTAATAAGGTTTTTAATTAATCAGCACAGTAACGGTGATAGTTCAAAAACGAATAATCAATAATTCTAGGATAATTAATAATAACTAAAGGCAATGAGTACAGAAAGTATTCGGCATACAAGAACTACCCCAATTACAGGGGTTGAATGTACGTGAAATACATACTTCACCTGAACCTTCCCGCACCTCTCTACTATTCTCAACGTGTAGATTTCACTTCACTTGTAGATTTCGGGAATACATAATGTAGCTGAATGATCCTTGAATGAAATGTAATCATCGTTAGAAATAATTATAATAACGTAAGTCCTGTGAGATCTTTACGTTGAGAATAGTAGAGAGGTGCGGAAAGGTTAAGGTGAAGTATGTATTTCACGTACATTCAACCCCTGTAATTGGGGTAGTTCTTTGTATGCCGGATACTTTCTGTACTCATTGACTTTAGTTATTATTAATTATCCTAGAATTATTAATTATTCGTTTTTGAACTATCATCGTTACTGTGCTGATTAAATTAAAAACGTTATTACCTGAAGTAAGGTAATATATATATTCTAGGGATGACGTACTAGTTTTCCCCGCACATTCCGGGTTGCCAATGAGGCATATTTGACTTCTTCTAACTACAAATGATAGTTTTCGGTGGGTTTCGACGGCTCCAGGTGGGGCAGAAAAAACGCCTATTTTTAACATTATCCTTTGTCAACTCCCGCCCTGTTTGTTAACCACCTGATACCACCTGAGGCCACCTAATAATCTGAGCGCAATCTTATATGAATATCGCTACAGTATTTGACGAAACTGAGTCAGGTACCTATCTTAATAGTGCTTAATTTGTAATACTTGTAATATAATTTTATAGACAGATATAGTTATTTTGACTACGTACAGAGAGCCTAGCTGACAAACTAAAAAAAAAAATGTTAAAACATGAACAGCGATTTTTAAATGTCAGTTGGCAGAAGATATACGCTCTCTGAGAGTTCTTCTCTTTGTATTAAATTTTAGTGTTTTTGTGTTTTTTTTGCTTATTATTATTTTAATAATGTTTTGATGGATTAATTAAAAATATAGAAAGTTTTTTGCCTAGCTGATTTTTCAATATGATTATTTACCCAGGTAGAAAAATATAACTCCTCGTTAGAGAAATGGAGTAAATAAGTGATTTCTTAGGTTAGTAGTGGAAAAAAGATCTAAGATTTTAGGGTCAAATACATATTTCAAAAAATCATTTTCAAAATGTTACTTATTTTAATTAATGAACGCAAGTCTCCCCTCCTCGTCAAAATAAGAGAGAATTCCCCAAAGAGAGAGGGCGTTAAAAAAATAAGTTGCCCTTTCAAAATCGTGATGACTGGCGTTGTTAAATGAGGACTGACTATTTTCGCGGCGAATAAAAAACTGTTACAGTCAAAACTTGACTGTTGAATTTTGTGAAAATATCGTTCTATTGTACATGCTTTGTGTTTTGTAATTTCAATAGCTTTTTTACATTTTGTGGCACTCTGTATTATTACACTATTGTAACATGGTATAAACGAAAACAAATCACTACGTTAATGACAACATTTTTAATATTTAATATTAGGTATTAAATATTGGGGAATAGGTCACAATGAATAAATCTCATTTTCAAACAGAACTTCACTTTTTGTAAACGTTTTTGCCCAAATGCAATTTCCATATAATTCGCTGACTCACCATTTAAAATATTTCGTGATATTTTATATACGAAATTATGTTGCATGACTAACGTTGCGCTACACGAATTACTCCCATATTATTAACTGCTGACCGCGAAGCGGGTGAATGCTGAAAAGTGCATTAAAAATGAAAGGAATTAAAACCACTGCATTTAGCATCGCATTTATTCTACAAAGTTCGGTGCAGATGCTTCGGTGAGGGATTTGCATATTTAAATAGCCTCCTCTCCGAGTTATTATTAACCTTATCTCCAAGAATTACAGCGGTGATGCAGTAATTTTTCTTTACGTAATAGCCAACCGCTTACAATTCAAACATTTTTATACAGGAATAAAAAGAAGAAAAACCTCTGCCTAAGGAATTATTACGTCCACATCTAATTATTCCCTAATTAATTAAACTAAATCTCTAAAACCATTTATAGGGACTCGTGTTTCTAAAAGTGTAAAGTTCAGATATAAGCTTCAGATATATGGACTTTATGACATTTATGACTATTGTGGTCTTTATGATCCCCTTATACGACCTTTATTGTTTTTATCACCAATATCGTCTTTATGACGTATGTATATGCCGTATATTACGTTTGCACACGTTTGCCATATTTTACTATGAAATTATATTACACTATTCAACGTATTGCATACAACGGAGGTAATACAACATCACCAGCTGACACAGAAGTACTTCAATCAAATTAAATTGAGGTAAACCCCATCACATGCTGCACGAGTTGCCTATGCCTCGCGTCGCCCTAAGCCAACCTTAATGATAAGCCATTCTGCATTTGTTTTGTATTTATTAAATAAATTAAAAATACTTAACTAACTAATATAAGTATATTTTTAATTTAACCCTAAAAAATCCTGCATTAATGTAGACTAGGTACATACATATCTATATAAAGATACAAACTCTAATACAATATATAAATATTTAAATATTTAAATATTTAAAACACGAGCTTTAGTTTTACTACAAAAATTAAAAAAAAGATAATAATGGTTTCCTACCTTTGTAACGTTATATCCTGTTTACTTAATAGTTTTATATATATTTATTTACATTAAATAAATAGTTTTTATTTTGTTTGTTATAACATATTGTTCAACTCCGGGTTCGGTTTAGTGTGAAAATTAAACACGCACATTTAAAACAAAATTTATTTTACCAAACACGATAACGAAATAAACTACAGACTAACATTATTACTAATTTATATACAACAATTTATATCCCAATTTATATGAGCGTACGTTTTACAAAACACGACCCGCATATATTTATTTTAAAGACCGATTCCTTCGCGGTCCCGACATGGTTTTATATTTCCCGCTGGTTAATCGAGAAGTCTCTAGTCTGTCCATGCCTCGCGGAGACTCACTTGTTGAGACTCTCTACAACATGTAATTCTAAATTTACTAATATTTAATATTTTAAATGTGGTAGGTACAGGGATATGAAGATGGAAAAGCTGATGAGCCTCTGAATATTTACGATCTAAACGGTGGTACTGTTAGAATTTCTGTCACAGTAGAATATAGGAATAAAATTTCACATAAGAAGTTTTTTAACAATAATTTTATTAAAATGCTGTGATGACAGTACACAGATGTGAATACAGACACCGCGAAATACAACCGTAAAACGAAAAGATAACAGTAGTATTATTTTTTTCTCTTGCTAGGCAATTGCAGTTTTATTACAATTAATTAGGTGTTGACTTGAAATTAATTTTACTATTAAACGAACGAACTATACGAGTTGCCAAAAACAGGCATTTTAGGAAGAGGTATCCCCTTGGAACAGGAACACATCGTACTTGTTATCGTAAAATTCTAAATACCTCGACGTAGCGAAACAGTCTAACCACATCGGCAGTCAAACTTGGGTCAAAACTATGACCCTCGGTCTTAACTGAGTTAAACTTATGACTCAGGTTGCCAAGGACATACCTGTTCTAAATATATGTTTGTTGCAACTGAGATTCATATATTTACTAAGTAGTGAGTACGTCTGTATGTACCAGGGAACCTATATTTGCTTTGTGCAACTGTAACGACATCACCAGCTAATTTTTCTACTATAGTGCTCTGGGATGGTGAAAATGTCGCGGTGTTTCCGTGACGTCATCATAAACTTGAGAGCTATTGAACGAATAGGGTTACTGTATGGCCCAGTTTTATAATTGGGATTACCACATCTAAGTACAGCTCCGTCATGTCATAAATTGTTTATCCTCTAGTAAGTCCGACTCTGTTGCGACTAGTTGGATTCCCTGGATCCGCTAGCTCTACTGGGATTTGTGTAAAGCCGGACTCAGACGACTGGTGTACTTGGCCAATATTTGCTATTGGCGCATACTTGCCAAGTCGTGTGAGTGGTTAACTTGTACAATCATTGGTCACTGGTGAGTACTGGCTAGTTTCCCATCGTCTGTCGGTAAAAAATGACACAAGTCAAAAGCATTACAATTATTGGTACACTTGACGAGTGTACCAATCAAATGTAGTTGAAAATGAAAATGAAAAAATCAAATGTAGTGTTTTTTTTTAATTTAAATAGCACCTACTCATAACTACAAAAAGCCGCGCAAGCAACTATATTTTCAGAACGACCGCTATCCATGATGGTCAACATTCGTCTATTCACTCCACCAACATTGTACCAATTTGTTGGCTAATACATGTACACGTCGAGAGAACGCCTTACTTGCTACTGGCCTTACTTGTTACTGGCGAGCTGGCTCACTTGACAAATACATCAATATTAGTGTATTTGTCAAGTACACCAGCCGAGTCCGGCTTAACAGGTAAATGAGGATACTGTCTGCAACTCTCACTTACACACCCCCAAAACCTTACTAAACCTTACCCCTAAAACCTTATTCAGAAGAAGGGTGTCGCAGAAGCCACCATCCAAATAAGACTATCGAAAATTGTAACGCCTAAGAGAGCAATATATTCTGTCTTTGTTTACATATCTTCTCACTCCTACTTACTCTTTGACTATCTTCTAAGATTACAATCTATATTCTGTATAATTCATACAAAACATATTTTATATGATATTATGTCGACTAACATATCGCTGGATATGGAACATTTAGGATGTTTAGTTAAAATTAAATCCAACAAATTCGTAATAATTTTAGGCTCTAACTCGATTAAAATATCATGTTGGAAGTATACAGATATTAATATATTCATCTTATGATTATGTGATTTTACTGTCACAGTTTTTCGATATTGGTGGGCATTAACATTTTTGACTGTTAATGAAAGACATTGCACTAGTATAATTAACATCTGCCCCTGAAGAGGGTTATATTTAAATAAAAATTTCAATACTCTTCCATCCAATCACCAATAGTCTAAAGACAAGTAAATGGCCTAAAAAAGTAAGCAGTTAAAAAAGCTCTTAACGTTTCTGATTTGGCTTCCCATCTGTCTCGCACAGTTTTTTTCACAATGTTCTTTGTTCACATTGTGAAACATATTTGCTCTTCTCGTTAAAAATATAGCAACTGGACAGCGCTTTTCTTTATGACAAAATGATATTTCGCTGCTGTAACTTTACCCGAAACAGGGAAAACAATGTGTATCAATCGACTTTGTCCTTTACAAAAGGCCTCTTAATTTTGTTTCAGTGGAATCCATTCTTTCCCACTCCCCATAAAAAAAGTATCAATAACCTAAGGCTAAATAATAAATGTGTAGGTAGATATCTGAACGTTGAAACAAGCAGTTTTTTTTTAATATAACGAAATGAATTAATAAAGCAGTATACTCCATGGCAGTTGTCGTTTGATCTGGAAATTTAATTTTAAATAGTAATAAACCAGTGCTCCTCGATTTATGTTAACAGCTAGAAAAATGGGCTACGTGCGTAACGTCGGCAGCGCCATCTGCTGGTCGTTACTTGCAACTATCAGATGATCGTTCATCATTCTCACCAATTATCAAATATGAACGCAGGGACTACTCGTTCGTTAATGTTTTAAGCCAAAGTTTAATTGTAAAAATGGTGAATGGAAAAATCACAATCATATTTTTTTCACATTTTCCGGATGCGAATGGGAGCAGGAGTGGAAAAAATGGATTAACTCTCTGAACATATGTGTCAATGATCTGTCAACAAATCCCTCCACTAACCTCAAATTATCTCCTATTTTTCCTATAACATTTGACACGAAAAACCTCTAGCTGAGTTCCTTTTTTAACACTTTTCCTTCATAAATTGCCAATTTTGACTGACCGAAAATCACATTGAATCACTATCAATTAGCACAATTAACTTTGAATCAGTTACGCGTAGAAATCATCTAAAAGTTTGGTGCCGCAGTAGTTCACGCGAAATACGTAAGTCTTAGCACCTATTTTGAAACATAGGATGTACATATTCAGGATGTACATAATTCACCTTGAAATTATAGAAATTTATAGAAATTTGTTCCTCAAAATAATTGAATTTAGATCTACCAAAAATGTAATATGAACTAGAATGCAAACCAAAAGTTCCTTTTTTACCTAAATACTACCCAAGATATCGGAAAATATAAAATAAATAATAAGTATCATGATCCCCAAACCTCACATCAGTAGATTTCATTAACTGAAAACACCTACTTGAATAGTAGTAGATTAATACTTTAGGAACAAGTTTGGTACTGTAAAGAGACTTACAGAGACAATGGTTGAAATGATCAATTCTGTGTGACATGTTTGGAATTAATTGTACATATTTGTTAAAAATGTTTTTGCGTTTTCGAATGCATATTTATGACAATAATTTTTTATTTCATTTAATACATTAAATGTTTCTTGTTAATTTCCAGTTATTCGAGTCTTTCTTTTTATGGTACGACACCGATATTTATTTTTATATTTGAATAGTTTTTCTGTAAGTATTTGTTTATTAGTTATGCCATGAATACGTTTTTATTAGGGAAACAAGTATCTTCAGTTCTGAGATATATTTTAAGAGAAAAATTGCACTGTGTATTATTACGTCAATTTTACTTATATATCGTCGTAGTTAAAAACAATTATTAAAGGTTAATTATACTATTTAAAGTAATTATTTTTTACAATGTACCTTTGCATATATTTATGGCTAGTATGTAATAGATTTTAAGACAAATCGTTAAAAAATGAAGAAAAGCGAAAGTATATCATTACCTCAATATGAGAAAAAAGAGAATTGAAAGGTAGATAACTTGGACTGCACAAATTAAGGTGTTCCTTTTAAACTAAATAAGTTTTGAAATTGGTAAAATGGATGATAATAAATTCAACAACTGGTATATAATTTTTGAATTCATCCCAGTAGCGAAGTAAAATGTAACGCCGTACCAAAAATAAAATAAGTCTCCTACTAAAAAAAAATATATACCTTCGAAATGGCAGGGTTTAGATATAAATTATTATTAGTGCTCTAAAAGTTTGTTGTCACGCGTGTTAAACTGCTTAGACTATCCTGCTCTCTGCGCCGGGATCGCGTACTACTGCGCATACGCGCGTTATGGAGCGTTATCGGGAAGGATCAATGCCCCACGTAGCACGGGCAAGAAATGCACGCGTATATAATTTACAAGGCGCTTAAGAAATACGGTTTATACTTTCATTATCATAGAGTTTTATAGTGCCGAGCCCTGCGTTGCACCACACATTCCGGACTAATCCACTGGATTAATCCACCCACAGAAGTATATGAACACACTCTAGACTCAGCAAACAAATTTACATACACATTACAAAAAAAGGGCACGGGTAGCCGAGTGGGTTAAAGCACCGTCATTCCAGTCGCGATACCTCTGTGCGCGTTGTTCAAGTCCCAGCCGGGGTAGCGATTTTTAATTGTCTCGCTTTCTCCGTCAGGGCTTGATATGCAACCACTAATACACTAGTGTATAGGTGCGGATGCATAGATGCCAATCCAACCGCACATGCCCTAGATTTGGTAATGTTCTGAGTTTTCTGGGTTTCCTCAGAACTGTAAAGCAAATGCGTTACCGAAATAATCTTAAGTCGCTCCCAGTGCGCCATGGCAAATAATAATAATAGCCACTCCTTCCCGCACAGGTCCCTGAGAGGACCTAAGGGGTTACTCTTCGGAGTAATTATAAGGTGAGTATTATTATTATTATTATTATTATTATTACATCACATCATGTCTTATGAAACAACGATTCTATACGTACTATACGATCTATATCCAAATGCGTACTAAAATCTCACCCTGTATAAACTATTTTTCCTTTGTTATTTTTAAAATTTGTATACGGTAACACAACACGTAGTCAACTCGCGTAGCATGTGATCGAGGTCGCCTATTTGTATTTATTTCAGTAGTCCTGTGATAGCTGGTGCTGTTGTACAACCTCTGCTATATCTAATATTTTGAATAGTGTGATATAATTTCATAATAAACTATGACAAACGTACGTAAGGCTACTACTTACTTTCGTGTTTATTATGCGTGATGCGTACCCCTCTGTGGCGCGTCTCGTTTCCGCCAAAGCTTAGTTATTATACTTATAAATTCGCATTCGAAAAAAAAAAAGCATTCGGTGCACAAGCTTAAAAAATATATCCCTTCAAATTAACTATTTCTTCCAGCCACATTACATATATGGCTCGGTATAAATACTGAATTTCGTGAAAGATGAACGCTATAACGTATTCATTATACAACTGAGATAATCCAAGTTTTGTCTTGTGCAAGACGACTAAGTAAGTAAATGTTTATACAAGCCGGCGCGGCGTCTATAGCTTATCAGCGTAGCTTTTCTCTCAAAGTTTAAAACACACCAAAATTAAATTCGTTATAACACTGAAATCCCTTGAAATACTTAAAAGTGTGGATATTTTCGAGAAACTAAATAAAAGCCTAATATGTTTTAAACTTTAAAACCTCTTACTTAGTAAAAGTTCTATAGGAATAAGTTAGTTTTTTATAAAATAATGAATGTTTGTATAAAATAATTATTTGATTTATACATATATATTATTTATACAGTTTAATATAGTTCAGTTATTTATACTGTATATAGTTCAACTTATTAAGCTTTTATTGCTTCTCCATTCAAAAAACTTATAGCTTGAGAATAATGGAAATGCATAAATGTATTTGTATTGGTTGACTGACTTGATATAGTGATTACTTAAAACTGACTTGGCAAGCTGCCTGTAGAGTACGAACTGAATATCGAATATACATGCACCAGGGTATGTGTCAAACCGAATTTGAGAAGACGCTGCCAATGTATGCAAGTACACTGCACCATAAATATACTCTGGTTGTCGAGCCGTGTGGAAGGCATTTGCATGAATAAATAAAGTCACACTTGCCTCGACGCCAGATGTCAAACAGAATTACAAAATGAAAGTAGAGGTCCAAAAGCCGTCCACAACAAAATGATATTTCGCAAGAAAGTATTACAGAATCGTGCTGGCAAACTTTTCCTCAACTTTCATTAATATTTCACGAGGCCAGACTAGTCTTCTCTCCACTCAGTAAGAGACAAGGATGGGTTAGAATACCTGATGGCACAGATTCCCAATTTTGCACCCATTTGGTGCGTAGTGAAACATCGAATATAATCAGAGAAACCGTCATTTTGTCACAAGTGAATTTTCTAGTTTATCCTCACCCTCTATTCCCGGACACAAATATTCTTTATTTGCAAAAGAAAATATATTTCATTTTTATGAGCATTTTTTTACTTTGTCTATTGTTAAGTAACAAGTCCAATTTTTGGGACTTTTGCGGGATCTCGGTTGTCTTTAAAGATAGAGAATTGCGGTCACCCCCCTCTAACACACTCTTTTGTATCTTATTGGAAATGTAAAAACGGACTTCTATACAATTTTGTATATAGAATCCAGTTGCGTAGTCAGTTCTTGTATCTCATCGTTCGTTTTCTCAGAATAAAGCAAACATACATTTTTTTTTAATGGAACACACAATGTATATTTTTATTTGGTTGAATTAAGTAGTTTCCAAAGATTTCAAAAATATATCATTATTGGTAAATTTTCTTAACAATAAGCTCATAACCTTCTAATTCTAATGAAAAATACAATTTTTGTAAGTAGGCCGTGGCGTTGTTAAATAAAACAAAAGTTTTTGTTTGGAGTTGTCAAACTTATATTAGCTATTTGTAGTATTTTAAAAAGTATTGTTAAAGAACACATTGTTAATAGTGTATTACGAGTAGGTACTTTGCGTGTTGCCATCGTTAACACGATGGCTGAATGTATAGCTTATGAAAATGATAAAAAATATGGTACATTAGTTTGCTTCATACAAAGGAATCAGAACTCTCGTGAAGCTTGCGAATTGTATTTCAACAGATAGTAATACTTCAAATTCGTTACTAATCTTTTATAAGATTATCTATCAATTTTTATAGGTATCCTGAAAGAAGACAGCATTCTTCATTCGACATCTTTTAAGGGATGGAGCCTTTATAAAACCCCAAATAAGATCGTATAATAATTTCTTAGAAAATGACTTCCTTCAATGAGATGGATAGCAAATAATGAACTAATAATCTGTAATCATAAAATGTATAAATCAATACAATGTTGCTAGGGTTATTATGTATAGTTATATATATTATGTATAGTTATATACAAAAGGCTATTTTTAATTAAAAACTGTTTAATGCAATTTTTTGTGGTCATTACGGTCATTCTTTTTCTTAAAAAAAAAATAGTACCATTCGAAAACCAAAGATGTACATAAAACGTCAAAGTAAGGTTGGCTACCATTTTTCCCGCCGTATACGGGGTTGCCAGGTGTAAACAGGTGAACTGATATAAGTAAATTACCCTCATCGTTTTTCCTAATGAATTATATATGAAAATGTAGTTAATTTTATTGCGGATATGATGGTATAGGGTTGCCTTTGCGAAAGTGCGCAGAGTCTAGGGTTGCCGCGATTTAAAGTATGAATAATTGAGTAAGAGATCAGGCGCGACGGAGAGCACTGCAGTCGATATATTTTTTTTTGTAACAATAAATGTATTGATTGTATTCAAAAATGATTTTCTTTTATTGACCCTGTTTTATAAATAAAAATATATTAGTGTGTGTTATATATTGTTAATTTACTATATAATACTTATATACCTAGCAGAAGTTCTGCATGCGTTAAACCGCAAAAAAAATAAGGAAACATACAAATGCAACAAACTTGTTCCCATATTTATTACTAAAATTATTATTATTGTTATTTTTCTTACTATTAATATTGTTGTTGTTGTTTATATGTTTTATTTAGTTTTTTATTTATATATACCAGATTTTCGGTTGAAATATTGCATCTCTTTTATCGCTTTTTAAATACTATTATTTCATTATTATTAATTTATATTCACACTTCTCAGCGTAAACGCTGGAAAACATTCACCCATGCAACATGCAGACAGTGATGGCTTGATATCCCATCCCCGCGTCCAGCAGGAATTAGACTAAGGCGAGGGGAGGAAATTCATCCTGTCCCAGAACCTTTCTAACAATGTGACACGTTTGTAGTACATCTGCCCTCTGGCCACTTCTAATAATATTATAAAACTGTCCTAATGCCGCGATGTTCTTGGTGAATCTGGTCGTCATCACTCCCTCTGCCGATTTGCTATTATTATTATTCTCATTTTTTTATTATGATTGTTGTTGTTAATTATTTACTCCAGAACACAGAACACTTCTGTGTCCTTCTCTATCATATATATTAATACGTGCAGTGCTCTCCGTCGCGCCTTATCTCTTACTCAATTATTCATACTTTAAATCGCGGCAACCCTAGACTCCGCGCACTTTCTCAAAGGCAACCATATACCATCATATCCGCAATAAAATTAACTACATTTTCATATATAATTCATTAGGAAAAACGATGAGGGTAATTTAGTAATATCAGTTCACCTGTTTACACCTGGCAACCCCGTATACGGCGGGAAAAATGGTAGGCAACCTTACTTTGACGTTTTATGTACATCTTTGGTTTTCGAATGGTACTATTTTTTTAAAAAAAAGAATGACCGTAATGACCACAAACAATTGCATTAAATAATTTTTAATTAAAAATAGCCTTGCGCGGATATGGCGCGGCAACCCTAGCACATTGTATTGATTTATACATTTTCCATTAAAAAAAAAAAAAAAACGTATGTTTGCTTTATTCTGCGTAAAACGGACGATAGGAGACAAGAACTGACTACGCCACTGGATTCTACATAAGAAATTGCATGGAAATCCGTTTTTGATATTTCCAGTAAGATAAAAGAAGAGTGAGTTAGAGAGGGTGTCCGAAAACTGCTAATTTTCAATTTCACACTGTATCTCAAAAACTAAAAAGGGCTATGAGAATTGTATTTACTGCATCTTTCGTTCCACAAAAAAAGTAGGACAGGAATGTGCAAACCGCAACTTTTTATCTTTAACTACAACTGAGTTATGCCGCAAAAGTGCTGAAAATTGGATACTGTATACAGGGTTGAAAATTCTACATCTTCAAACAACAAAGTGTTTCTGCGCATATGGTCCTCCCCTAAATGATTTTGTTTAGTCTTTGTCGTATAGTTCGTAGTTCAAACTATGCAACATTAACTGTTCCCGACACAATTGGCTCAAGGCATGGTCTGTTCCCGTCAACACCGAATCTATCATTTGTTAATCCTTTAACTTAAAGTGAACGTTTTTGTATGCTTGTATAACGATGCCTGCATACGTAAGAGCATGACATTTTGTGGCGTTTTGTAAATTCATGATGTTCAAATATCGTGTGTGGTTAGTTTAAAACTACACCAGACTCTGCCAATGCGTACTTCACACTGCAAAATTAAAAAAAGAACGTAATGCAAAAGAAAGTCATTAAACGTGCGTTTTGCCGTGATTTTCCACATTCGTGCTCCCCACTAGAGAAAGCGTTTGTTTCATAAAGGGTAAAAATTAAACGCACAGCTTTTCACAGAATTTCAGCCCTGAATAAACCCGATGCGTTCCCCACTTCGTCGCAAATGCAATTGTGCTGTTTAAGGGAACGCTTTTCATGTACAGTATTTAATTACGGTCATTTGACCGCTGCCCGTATTTCGTGCCTGCTTGTAACATGATTATTCCTTTTGCGATTTTTATTTAGTGAGAGGGGAAATTAAATCGCTCCAGCACTTTGTCTTCTCACTTTAGACGGGCATTAGACGCGCAACAATTTCATTTTACACTGTTGGCCAAAAGTACCTAAACACTATGTATCTTGACAACGAGTAGGGTTGGTACAATAAAATTTGGCAGACTTCCTATCTCTCTATCTGTGTAATCAAAATGTGAACAGAAAAATTCAGTTAATTAGCGCTTTTAAATGAATACCATGAAGCGCAGAGAAATTAGGCTCTTATTTAAGCAAATATGTTATTTTTTTTATTCTGATAACGTGCTAATATTTTTCAAACTTCCTTAATAACTTACGTACATTTAATTAAATAAAATCTATAAAAAATGCAATTTCAGTTTTATTTAAAAAGCCTTACAGGGTTACATGGTTCTAAGTACATATGTAAAACTTAAAAAAAAAAACGCACATTATTTTTAATTGTTAAATATTTTGAAGTTTTCCCTAGCAAATGGCTCAGAATTATAACACATTAGACCGTTCCAGTTGAAAATCGTCATTATATAAATCAAACCAGTACTTACATTCAACTAAACACTTAAAATTGATTTCCTGTAAAATTATCCAAAATGTACTTAGAACTCTGTGGAACTCATGCGACGATATATCTTTTAATCAAATAGTTATAAATGTTTTATAGGAAATTTAAGTCATGAAAGCACACATTCCCACAGTATAAACTTCACTAGTAGTTGCCATGAAGACTACCTTGCTTCCATCACATTCGTCCTTGCTTCCATACAGTCGTATACCGGATGTCCGGTAAGAAATAAACCTTTAATAACTGCTGATGGAAGACCTCAAGCCCGTTTTCGTCAAGAAAATGACCTTTCTAATGGACCTTTATCACTCTTATAGCCCTCAAGGCTACAAATTATGAGATTTTGTTAGTATAATTTTTGTATAATAGTCTCTACTAGTCGTGCTATCAGGCATGCATTATAACATTAATATAAAGTTCCGTTAATAAAACAACATATAATTTAAAATTAAGACTTTTCATCCAAGTTTAAGCCATAGAGGTATTAGGAGAATATATGTATGGAAACCAGAGTGGCTAACTTTCCCAATAATTGACTTGGCTTTTACTGATTCTAATGACTCAGCAGAAATAGCGTTTCCAGTTTTAACAGCAATATTTTTATGTCTAAAGAAGTCACCAGCATGTGTTGTACCATTTTAGAAGTAGTAAGTCCAAAAATATTGAAAACTCCACTTTACTAAAACTAGACACGAAAATTCATTTTCTGAACAGGCTTGAGGTCCCCCATCACCAGTTAATGGGTTGTCCATTACTTGCTGGACACCCTGAAATGTTCAGAATGTTTACCATTATTTTTAAATCAGTTCGAAACTCTCCATAACAGATCTCCTTATATTAATAAACACCTCACCCTTTATCGCTCTTGTAACACTAATAATTCCAGTTCTTAAGTCATTCACAGTAATTGGCCGTTCCTCAAGAAAATTTTAGAGGGAGTTAAGCCGGCCCAATAACCTGATTTTATCCTCTATGGTATGGTCTCTTCGATGGTATGGTCTGGGCATCTGGAGCTGGGTCATTCTGCTGAATATGAGTTATTCTCTTTCGAAAAAGGTGGTGAGCTCTCTTACTATGGTCATGCAAAGCCAGTGCTCTCCTAATATGGATTCTTGACGAGACAGCTGAACAAGGACAAAGTAGATGTTCAACTGCTTTCTCTTCCTGTGCACACCTTCGGAAAAGGGGTGTTTCATTTACTCATATTATTTAAGTACTTCCATGGCAATAATGTTAGGAAACAGCTGGCTGTTTCATCCCATATCCTCCTTAATTTTTCGTGGGTGTTTCCTTTGATCAATTATATCTTTGCTGCAAACGGCGAATAAGTACCTACTATTGGGAGTTGGTCCAAAGATACATACAATTAGACGTTGCTAGCTAGTTTGTTAGCTTTCTTTATGACACAACTCACAGATATAGTGTTTTTTTATTTAATGGTATTTCCATACTGAACCTGATAGCACACATGGTCTTCTTCCAAAAATTACACAGCCACACACAAAAAAAGTTTGGTTGAATCCGGCGTCTAAGTATTTTGGGTTCTATGTTTTATACGACGGTGACCAATTTTTGCCCAACATGTCTGAATTTTCCGATTTTCCGGAAAATCTCCCCATATTCGGGTTGTAAAGTACGCTGAATGGATCCTCTATGTCGTTTAGGTACATTAGTCCTATGTTTTTTAGGTAGCTTAATACGATGGTGATTTCAATTTTCTCCCTACACGTCAAGATTTTACGATTTTCCGGAATATGCTCCCTTTTTCCGGCCGTAAAGTACCCTGAATGGTTCAACTATGTCTAGGCACACTATTCTTTGGCTCGCTGAATACAATGGTTAAAAACTTCGTCCTTGATCTTTGCCACTGATAGCTTTCCAAATTTGCCTTGCATATATTGTATGCATTTTCCTTCTTTCTAAATCGTTCACAAATTGTTTCATTATACCTAGTTTTATATGTAAAGGGGCGAGAATAACTTTATGGGGATGAATCAATAGCCCACCACTCATCATTGTGTTCAGTAATCCAAATAACTTAGGACTAATGTACCTAGACTTAGAGGATCCATTTAGCGTACCTTTCGGTCTGAAAATGGGAGTATTTTCCGGAAAATCGGAAACTCCTGACGAGTATGAGTATGAACCTGAGTCACCATCGTTTAGCGACCCAAAAAACATAGGACTAGGGTACTTAGACGCCGAATTGAAACTACTTTTTTTTATATAGCTGTGTTATTTTCGCACTAATTGTGTCACCGGCTATTGAAATAAGGCAGAATGTTTATTGACGAAGCTCATGCCAAACAAGATAAAAATCTTAACAAATGACGAGTTAGCTTGTAAATGGTCATTGCCTTGCAGTACAAATCCACCCTTTTCACTCGCTCATATTAATTGTTAAATTGCTAAACAACCACAATAGAATTTGATATAATTGTTAATCAGATTTTGTCTATTTTCTAACCTTGATAACACATTTTCAATTTGGAGTCTCTATATCATCACACTCCTACTTTTACAGGATATTATTGCCTAAAAGTGTATTTAATTATTCCGCCAACTCTCAGCAGGGCTTTGTAGATTGAATAAAGGTGGCGCGTTATAAAATCTGTTGCGAAGTGTGGAGTGCGCTGTATTATCGCCAATCTCGTCAATGTCGGTATGAGAAAATTAAATTATCTTTTCTGCCTATATTTTGTAAGAAACGTACGAAGATTATGTGCTTTTGAAGACGTCAGGTTAAATCCTTCAATGTCAAGTCATTTTCAGGTCGACATAATAGACCGAGATGTGGATGTTAAGAAAGTGTCAATTTCCGTTCTCGTACGAGAAATGAATAAAATTTAAAGAAATTTTTTTTGGGTCTTCAATCAACAGAAAATATACAGCACCTACTTCTCTAGAAAGTAGTGATAACATTTTAAAATGTCACAAATATGAGAAAATGCACCATGTACAATTTACTTGAACTGCAGCGATTAATGTACCTACTCACAGTTCTGTATTGATAAAATATATACTGTGAATCTGTGAAGTGTCACCTTCTCTCTCACTTTATCTCGGAAACCACTAACTTTTAGGGGATGAAATTGGACTTAAAACACTACAACCTTTCATAATAAATAGTATATTACATACCGAGGTGGAAAGTGTTTCAATACCATCGAGAGATTATGTAGTTAACTTTATCTCGACACAGGAATGTAACTTCACCAAGGTTTTGTATATTATTTATGTATGATATTATTTCAATTATCATTTTTGTTATAAGTGACAGGTGTTAGTGGTGTCTAAAAATCGAAAGTAAAAAAATATTATGTTTTTACTAAAATTTCGGTAATTGAAAAGGACTAACTTTTTATTTAAAACCACCCCAAATAGAATTGCATCCAATTCGATCGAAAAAAATATTAACACAAATAAAACACATTTTCTGAAATTTTGACAATTTAATTTACTTTCAGCCCTCGGGTCGATAGCAAAAGTGATCAAATTGATACTGCCAAATTTTTAAAAGTCAGACGTATCGACATTACTCATATGATTGTAAAGAATATAATTTGTTACTGTAATCCAGGCAATATAGCAGAAAAGTGCTCAGTTTTTAAAAAGAGTCCTGAATAAGGTTTCTCGGCGCGATAATTAGTTAAAAAAATAGAAGAAATTGATTGTGTATGTTTTGGATAAAATCGGTATGTAGGAACCTTAGTAAAAAAATCGATACAAGTGCCGAAAACCGGTTTTTTGCGGATTAAGGGACGAAAAATAATTTTTTTCGTAAAACAAAAAATAGCACGTTGTAGCGCTTGAAAAAACAAAAAAAATTAGTGTTTGGTGATCAAAACGGTTCAGAAATTTTTTGCACAAAAAAATTAAAACCGATGAAAAATGCCCATTTTTTGGACTCGAATTACAAGGGTCGCAGAAACTTTTGCTTAAATTGTAGCTTTTGATCGTGCCCATCTGCAGTAAAAATTTCATGCAAAAATAATAAGAAGTTTTTTTGCATAAATCGAAAAAAAACTAAAAAAAGGTCCTTTCGGCTTGAACAAGCCGAAAAATGGTCGTAGAGCATTTTTTCCTGGGCTTAAATTACTTGTCATTCCCTACAAATCCATTGTCGTGACTTGTGGGAGAGGTTCATTCAATTGCCTGAAAAACGCGTTTAAAATTGTGAAGGGAAGTGGACGCGTGGTGGGGAAGCCTCTCCCGCCGCAGACGCACTGACAGAAGCCTGCGGCGGGAGAGGCTTCCCCCACCACGCGTCCACTCGATTACCCGAGCGCTCGAAGCAAGGCGACGCTTGATTTTCAAACGCGTTTTTCAGCCGATTGAATGAACCTCTCCCACGAGTCACGACAATGGATTTGTAGGGAAATTTAATGACAAGTAATTTAAGCTCAAGAAAAATGCTCTACGATCATTTTTCGGCTCGTTCAAGCCGTTTTTCGAAAAGACCTTTTTTTTGTTTTTTTTTTCGATTTATGCAAAACTTCTTATTATTTTTCCATGAAAATTTTTACTGCAGATAGGCACGATCAAAAGCTACAATTTAAGCCAAAGCCAAAGAAGTTTCTGCGACCATTAGAACCCTTGTAATTCGCTTTCAAAAAATGGGCATTTTTCATCGGTTTTAATTTTTTTGTGCAAAAACTCCTGAACCGATTTTAATCACCAAAAACTCGTTTTTTTTCGTTTTTTTTCAAGCCCTACAACGTGCTATTTTTTGTTTTACGAAAAAAATTATTTTTCGTCCATTAATCCGCAAAAAAAAAACGGTTTTCGGCACTTGTATCGATTTTTTTACTAAGATTCCTACATACCGATTTTATCCAAAACATACACAATTAATTTCTGCAATTTTTTACCTAATTATCGCGCCGAAACACCTTATTCAGGACTCTTTTTTCAAAAAATAAACTATCTAGCCTGGAGTACTGTTCGTATGACGTCATGAGCTGCTGAATTGTCACTTTTTAAATAGAAATCGAAATTTTGAAGACTAAAAAAATTTCAAAATCACATAGAATCCGGTATTGTATTTATTCTTTGAAAATTTTGATGTTAAAATAGTTTTCTGTGCGTTATTAGTAGGTATAATTATTTGTTATCAACTAGAAATGTGAATTCAGGGTAAGCCATGAAACATAAGTCAATAAATAAAGACGTCAGGAAAATAAGGCGTCAAATTATTACTGCAGCTGGTAATCTTCAGTGTACTGTGGCTTAAACAAAATAAATACTAATGTTCAAACAATGATTGGTTACTGTATAAATCAACAATCGACACCAAAATATGTCTTGTAGCGAATACTTACAATACAATGTAAGATAAAAAAAAACACCCTCAAAGTATACCATGGAATTGATCCCGCATCTTGAGTTATTCTTCTTAGAACTGTCAGAAATGAAGGTGAGAAATGGTAGAAGGATTGATGGCTAGTGGGCCACTTAAGAACTTGTAGGTTCAATATTTAATGTTTTTTTTTAAATTCGATATCAACACATCTAACAGTTTTAAGAGTAATAATTCAAGACATGCGGGATCAATTCGACGGCATTCTTTGATTAAGTTTATTTTTATATTACGATATTCCATAAAAACATATTAAATACATGCATATCACCTGTGCCCAGAAAGAAGTGACACATTTCAAAATTGTTGATTGCTAACGCAGTACAATGATGTTCAAATCGTATTACGGATATATGTAAGTGTAAATAGTTTGGCTAATTCTTATTCCTTTACAATTAAATGCTTCTATTTAGATTATATTTGGTATAACTTCAATTGCAATATGTAATGGTACAGAATTAGACATAGTAGAAAATAATAACTCACCGTTATACAACTTTTTTGAAATAATATACATATGTACAGGCACAAATATTAAAAACGTTATATATGTATGTGTAGGAGATGAGGTACAGTCCCAAAAATGAAAATCAGGTCATAACATTAAAACACTCAGTTAGCTGTTCGGTATTTAAGAAAGTGTCAGTCTTTCCTAAATTTACTAGTGGTGCGCAAATGTTTGACAAAGCCATTGTGTTTGCTAAACCATGATCATGATTTAAAAAAATAGTGAAAATCAAGCGATTATTTTCTATAATACGGAATGAAAATAGATTTTCACTAAGTATACGTCGACTCCATTAATTACATGATTAAAAGTATGAACACACGGAAGTAAAAAAAATTAGAGTCAAGATAACGTAATATAATATTTTTAAGTCATTTATTCAGCATTAGTTATAACACATAACTTTCTTGAAAATAGACAGGAGCAGAATTTAGGTGCACCTTGTCTTGAGTTATTGCTTTCTTAAAAAAAACTTTATTAGTTCTAAAAATAAACCCGAATTGACTTTTTTTTTCATTACCAGTATTTCCAAAACCCTCCTAATTTGTTTGCGAGGGTGGTGTGTCAGGTGTGTAAGAGGAAGAATGACGGGGGTTAAACCCGGTAAATGGCACACTTTATTATGTTTTTCCTTCCTACACGATCTCCTACCTTTTCCGCTTTAATTCCGTCTCATAGCGGGAATGATAGGGGTGAATACATCCCTTATTTTAGAGGTGCCTGACGAGAATATTTTCGCTTAAATGTTTCGCGGCGACGTGGAACAGAAATATGGAATATGTGGTCTATATTTTAATACAGTATTAATTAATTAAAAGTAGTATCATAGTTTTATATTAATTAATAATATGTTATCATAAGATATGTATAAAGATGACGTATATATATATAACCATAAATATTACTCACAGATATATTTAAATAGAGATAGTATTTTATGTACGTCAAAGGTTTTAGCGGACTACATACACTAAACATTGTACAGTGAGTTAAAAGTGAGTTTGCTACCTTGAAAGCTACTGACAATTCATCCTTAAACGTTGACCTTAAAAACTTAGAAACCGGAAAGGTAAAAACGGTAGAAACGATAATTCAGAAATCTATTAACCGATTGGATGGAAGATGGTTCAAATGAAATATTCTTCATATGATTTTTTAAATTTTCAGTCAGCACGAAATTTTAACTAACAAAACATATTGGTCGAGTTTCCAATCAATTATATTATCAATGGATTATTTATTACGAGTTTCTATCTATCAAGCGATTTTGTCTCTGGAATGTTTTCTTTTCGTTTGGAAAATATCCAAAATTTATTTTGAAGCTCAAAAGTTGAACTTCGTATTTGTTCCCGATTCTTAATACTTAAGTAATTACAGGTACTGAACTCAGGTAGTTAGTTGACCGTCCGCTCAAAACGTTTGAATACGTGCGTGTGCGTACATTATAGGCGTCAGAATTGAAGAAGCCAGCGCCACAGCGGAAAATTTTGGAACTAATTACTGTGCCATTTTTTTTATCTGTTCTTGCGTCTTTAATCTGTTTATGTGTAATTTGTTAATTTATTTTATGAGATATGTGTAGCGCTTTATTTTTTTACCTAAAGAAACCATTTGTGATAATATAAATTGTTTGTCAAAATTAGTGTTACACTTTTTAGATTAGCGCCATTTGCGTTCTATTCAAGTTAGAGACTTTTTAAATTTCAGTAGCTTATAGAATTGGTTTTAAGGTCTCGAAATCGTTACACCCCGAAAATCAACCCCATGTTGAAATTTGAATTCACAAGATTTTGACAGCAATTTCAGAGACGGTGGTTTCTGAAATTGCTGGGTTGTCTTAGAAGAACGCTGTCTCGTAAAATCCCCATCATGGCATACATTATGAGCTTCCCAACAATCTCTGAGCGTTTGGTAGCTGTTCCATCCCTTCAACCCTTTTCCAGACCCTGTGAGCCACTCATTTGTATTTACGCTGGGTTTTTCATGGTTTGACCTCTGTTGGGCGATTCCATTGACCCTAATGCTGTTAAATAAATTAGTTTTGTATACCACAATTCGCATTCACTCTTTAACAACTCAGGTACCCCTCAAGGCCGTCCATACACGAACTCCCCACCCACCCCCTCTGGTTCCCCCCCCGTTAGGAGCTGCCTGGGATGTCGTTTTGTTTCGAATTCATGTCATGGTATTACTTAAAGGCTTTTTTAGTTGATGAGATCCACTACGGACGTTTGAGCGCTAAAAGTGAAATTCCACCTCCAACTAACCCCCCTGAAAATTTGCCGCGCTGAGGGGTTACAAGCAGGTTTTGATGCATGCGGTAATTCAGAAAGCCTACCGCAAGTCTCTAACCCGAATATAATGCAAATGGTGGAATAATCTAAGAAGTGGTACGCTAATTTTGACGAGCAGTTTATGTATGTTTATCGTTTGCGTAAATTATTAACATCATTTTATGGTTTTCTTTTTGATTTTTAGCTTCATAGAAATGATAGGTACGTTTTTAGGTTGGATAGGTTTATTTTGAAACATTGAAATAATTTCCTTTGAGGTATATTGTGTCTTTTACGAAATTGATTAACATATTCATTTTTTAAATAAAATGCTAAACGTTTAACTCAGTCTTGGAGTGGGTACTGGAACCTTCGGCGTAGAAACAAAAAACTGGACTCTTCCACGAAACACCGAACTACTATACTTTTCTCGACGCGCGTTTCGCCAACTAAGTTGGCATCTTTAGGAGAAGATTAAAACTATTTTAATCTCCTCCTGAAAATTTAGCTTTCCTATTTTAAGTTTTAATTTGCAATATCCAAATCTTGCATTCTTTTTTTTGCACCAAATTTATTTACCACGGAAAATTGATGTTTTTTTTCTTCAGGAAATACATGAGATTTTAAATGATAAACCCTTTTTAACCCAGGACGAACAGCGAGTTACATAACAATACTGATTCATTATAAAAGCAGCATTTCAATATTAAATAGATATAACACACAAATAGAAATCAACGATCGTGTCAATAAACAATGGTATAGTAATTAGTCTATTGAGTGACTATCATGGCGTAACGCTTATATTGAATCGTCTATTCTTATAAATTTAAAGAATCCTGATGGAAGATCTATATGAGGAAGAGGAAGATACTTTTTTTGACATTTAAGTTCCACACTTAATGTTTGAATGAACATTATTTGCATGTTATACGGGGGTTAAAGAAACTGTAACCGCATATTCCTCAAAACAATATTTTTTAACTGTTGACCATGATATTTCAAAATCTATTGACTAAATCTATCCGACTGAAATTGCATAAATTTTCAGCCCAATCGTACCTGAAGAATATATTGATTATAAAACGTGTGGCAGAAGTTTTAGTCGATTTAATGTGTTAAAAACTTCTTCATATAGATTAACTTCAATATTTCAACTTTATCTTAGGTCAGATAATAGCCACTTATCCTAACTATTCTAAACTGTAAATTTTGCATCGGAAGTGAAATACCTCGGAGTAACCTTCTATGCCAACCTAACATGGAGTCTCGATTAAGGAAGATACTAAAGAAAGCATCCATCTTCTATAAGCAGTGGCGCATGACTTTCGGGAGAACCTGGGGTATTAAACCCAGGGTCGTCATTTAGATATACACCCTATCATTAGACCGATATTAGCCTACTTAGAACTGTGGCCGAAACGCCAATAAATCATAGCCAAAATCAAACTTACTCATAAAATACAAATAATTGCTTATATTTCAATATTACTTAAGTAATATTGGAGCTATGCGAACGACAGCAACAAGAGCTATGCCTGCAGTCACTATATATGCATATATCTGGGTGAGGTGGCTTTGCAACAATATCATAATACTAACGTTGGTATGGACGTTAGCACAGGATATGAAGAGACAAGGTTGCCGGCGCCGCCTACGGAGGGAGCGTACAAATAAAATGACTATTGCAGGCTAGTGAAGACACCATCTCTTCTTGCTTTGCCTTTGACGGACTCTATGCAACTTATATAGTCCTGGTAATCCTTCAATTAGGAAAGGTACCATTAGAGAGTGAATGGACGCCAGGGAGTGGTGAATGGTCGCACCACGGTATTACAAACAAAAAATACCTGTAAAACATTGCAGGTAAATCAATAAACATGTACGTAGACAGTAGACAAGCAATACTAACCCTACAATACTGTGAGATAGTGTCAGTATTGCAAAGTCATCAAGAAGTAGTTGATGCGAACAGTATATCTGTGAGGTGCAACGCTATAGACAGTGCAAAGAAAACATATAAGCTGACAAAGTGGCTGCAAGTCTCAGTATTTTGGGGTCAGCTGTCAATAGTGCACTGCCGTATGCAGCAATGATACAAATGATCAAATAAAATACACATGAAATTCAGGAAAGTGTGGAATGAAACAACCAGCTCTCGGTTTGCTATTTGTCGGTTTTTTTCTAGTTGAATTGAATGGCTGGAGTCATAGCATGGGTGGCTACTGGAACATATGTAAGTGCTCTGACTCTTTAAGTCATACTACAGTGGTTCCAGAATCCAGAATGATAACCTCTTTTATATCTTCCGATAATACGAAAAACGGTGTCAGAGAACTAAAAAGGCTGGAGTCATGGGCAGCATATAACAACGGCGATTCTTTGAAATCGGAATGGCGAGTTGAGTGCGAAGTCGTCATAGCCAATAAAAAATTGTAAGTACTTGAAATGTGTTGCTGCATGACAACCCAGTCCTGAAACTCCTTATACTTAAAAAAAACCTTTGCTGTAAATATAAAATCAAAAAAATAATGCAAAATGCCAAATTTTTATGTGAGAGACTTGAAGTGAAATATCTCTCTCAGACGCGTTCAGCCTTCTAAATGCAGAAGAAACACGGTAAACAAATCTCCGAACAGTTACATAGGTCGATGTTTATTTACGTACGTCATTTTATTGATTCTGTGTTATGTCGCTCGCACAACCTCTCTTCGTTATTGCTGTTTACGTTTTAGCATACTTATTTCCTTTCTCGTCATGTTTTATTTAAGGATCATTTGGCGCAGACGTTTACGGGGTACGGCGACGCCTAAACGGCCCACCATTGCCTTTATTTATATAGTAACGGAACGTAAAATGTTCGCGTTATTCTGTTTACGATGAAATGCCACTTCGAAATTCTCTCCCGAAGTAATATATGACGAGCTTTCCAAAAGCAGGACGCACGCATGAGAGTACAATGTCGTCCGAGGCAAGAACAAATCTACTCGTAAATGTCAACACGTACCCGTGAAAAGGCACATGGCAGATCATTTTGATGATGCAGCAACGTAGTCCCTAGGTATATCGAATATTTGAAGTTTTTTTTCTTCTCAAAATACCAATAACGGCAGTTTAACTACACAGACAAAGATTACTTCTGCAGCCGTCCTCATTTTCTGTAGCAAATATTGAAATATGCATTAAACAACTGAAATTAACAGATCAAGTTTTAGTAGCTAGTAAATAATGCTACTTTATGAAACGACTCTAGATAAAGTATTATAATGTATTTATTGTTATCCTGGCAACGCAAAAAATAATTAGTTATTTATTCCATTGCCACGCATTGTCCCAATATCCTCAACCACCCACTAAAATTTTTAAAACGTCACAATAATTTGATAAGTGATTTTTTTTTATGTTTTTCTTTTAAAACACGCCTAAAACAATAGTACACCTGAAAAAAAATGGATGTTATGGGGTTTAAAAAAAAAAAACATTGAAAAAGTGTTTTCTCGAGAACGGGTGCACCTATTTTGATGAACAAACCAAAAGGAAATGATTCCGTACACAGAAAGTGCTGAAAAAATATATTACATTTTTTGCAGATTTTTTCCATTTTCGAAGTTTTTCAAGAACCGAAGTTTTACAGAACGAAGTTTCTGTAAGAGTTTGATTTATTGTTTGACTTGGAGGCACAAACTTTTTGTTGACAATTCCCTGGCTATTCAAAAAGCAAATTAACATGCATTTGATCTTCGACTTGCTCATTCTTGCTCTTTTGGGTCTTTGAGAGCTTGAAGTTGAGAGCTTGAAATTCCATGCTTTGGTGCTTGATTTCCGGGTCGTGCACCCAAGTCTCATCACCACACATTCTATAAAATGGGGATAATTTTCAATCGATTCCAAAAAGTCAAGACACCCTTCCCTCCTGATGTCCTTTTGTTCCTTGTGTGATTCAAAATGAACTCTTCCCCAACCATTCTGGTCGTCAACCGACGATCTGAATGCACAAGATCCCGTATTCTATCGACATTTTCATCGGTTCTTGAAGACGATAGCCTTCTGCTGCGTGCTTCGTCTTCAGTCGACTCTCTTCCCTCTGAGAATGCCTGAAACAACCGAGAAACCTGGGCTCTTGAACAAACACTGTCTCCGTAGGCGTGTTGAAGTTTTGCAAACGTATCCGTTGCGCTGTGTCCAAGTCTGAAGCAAAACCTGATAGC
The DNA here is from genome assembly GCA_029963805.1 of Aromia moschata. NCBI lineage: Eukaryota > Metazoa > Arthropoda > Insecta > Coleoptera > Cerambycidae > Aromia > Aromia moschata. The sequence goes on from JAPWTK010000886.1 coordinate 42,063, forward strand.
ACACCGTTGCTCAAAGTTAATCATTTTTAAAACGCACTAGAAAAAAAACGGTTTACGAAAACAGTCACAAAGAACAAACAAATGACACTAACAAATTCAAACTTGTACTGAAGGTGCATTACATGTTAACATACCGTCCTTCCAAGTCCTGCCTCCGCAGTGTTGCTAGATCGGGCGTTACGTTGCTAGTCTCGTTATTTAATTTACCCACCTCGTATATTATTTTTTCCACTTTTAGATTTTCCAGTTCTAATTCTAAACATGTATAACGATGGTGGTCGAAAGTTATTTTTTGTAAGTTTATTTCCAATTGTCTAGCTCACAAATGAATAACTTTAGACCATAAGGGTTGGATTATTGTAATTGGCTCTTACTAGAGAATTCAAAAGTAGAAAACAATATAATATGTTTTACTTCAAAAAAAATATCGTTGACGTCATGCACAAAAAAAAACTGGTAACGTCACTGCTACTCTTAATTATGTAAGTAAAGCGTAATATGTGCTATTAAATACAAAAAATGACGTCTTCAAGGATTTTTCCAAAATATGTTTAGTTTGTAAAATATTGAATTTATGCAAACATTTACGTTCTTACTGTATAACTTTATCAATACAAAACAAGCACAAATGGCTACTCTCGCAAAATATTACAACAGATGCGAAAGCTAGATATTAAATTAAAATTCATTTCAAAAGCAAACATTGAAGAAATACTTAGTTTCAGGCGCCATACAGTAGGAAAACCATTGCAGAGTACTGAACACGATTGCACTATCACAAACGCCTGCTACTGGCGACGGCAACAAAAGGAGAAAGGGAGTGTAGGTTTTGTTCGTCGTAAAACAAAATGTCGTTTACAAAGGCGGGGAAAAAGGAAGAAAAGAGGGAACGTTACCACGACATTTATATAATTAAAAACGTTCTCAGCGTGAATTAAATTTAATTTATTATCTCGCGAGTGTTGTGACAGTAAATACAGGTCACGTACGTGGTATATGTATGCATACATATGTGCGTTGCATACATTCCATACGTATTATGTATAGTACATAATATCATTTTACTGTTCCGTGACTGTTGATTAGCTTCATTGTTGATTAGTATGAATTTTAAATTTGACTAGTTAACCCAGACTCTAAGGATTCCGCGGTAAAAATGGAGGAGATGGGAACAATGCTAAGGTGAAGGCATCAGTAGTTGACACTATAGTGAAAAAAATTTGAAAGTAATTCATTTATTTGAGTAATTTCTAGTATTTTGATTGTTAGAATGAGTTGTGTTGATATTTCGCTCAACCATATTAAAAAAATCCTATCTCTATTCTCCTGGCCAAAAAAACTGACTTTAAGGTCAAACCGCCACGCGCGCGCTGTAACATGGCAACAACAAAAAAAATAAATAAATAAATAAATAGTTCGAGCTGTCAAATAGAAACATCATACTCGCATTCGCAAATTTGAGTTTTTCATTTGTAATTTTAAGTTATATGTGATAATTATTAGTGAGATGAAACAATAAAAAATGTTACTAAAATAAGAACTGTTTATTCAACTCAACCAAACAAAATTGCCACTGACCAAGCTGTGACTTGGCAGACCCTGGATATATATTGGAAGAAAGAACACTCCAACAAGTTGGATATGCTCTTTGGTTTTTAAATTAACAGTATCACCATAAAAATAACATTTAAACTGTTGTGTCAAATTAAAAAAAAATACAAACGAACAGTTAAAATACTTAAAATTCTAACCGACATTTAAAAAGTTTTGTTTCCATTAGTTGACACATAAATAAGTCAGTAGTTGACATGACATTTATTTATCTATTTACTTAATTAACTGATACAAATGAAATAATTTACAAAACAAATAGTTATAATAAATGGATTTTCACGATGAAGTTCAGTTATTAGATGTTGAAAACTATATAATACCTACCTACACGTATTTTTAGCAATTCCTGGTGAACTTGTTTTGAATTTGTGACCAAACTCTTTAAGTTGTCTACAATTTCACACGTTCGCAAACTAATGAACTGAACTTCGTCATATGTCCCCAGGAAACCTTTGCGAACAGCATAAAATGTAATAAAAGTAATTATAACTAGGGTCCGGAAAGTGTGCTACAAAGCACTAACGGAAGGACATATAAAAGACCAAAAAGATAGGAGTAAAAATGTGTTAATAATGTATGTACATTATTAACACATTTTTCTGTGTATAACGATAGGTGCATACCTATCGCTTGTGTCATTCAGAATCTGTTTTTCTCGCAAACTGCTGAGCTAAATGAGTATAATTTATGTAGAAGAGTATTTCAATTTACCTGTTCTTAGTAGAAATTAAGACGGAAATAAAAATATAGCTTAATGACGCTAAGTGTAATTTTGTATAAATTTTTCAAACTATCATTATTTCAAAAGTTATTTGGACACTTAAAATTGCATTTTTCCGACGCTATTGCCTTGTTCAACATATACATAAGTAAATGTGTTTTTGATGTAAATGTCATTTACATCAAAACATTTATTAAACCTAGGTTTTATTAGCTGAAATATTGTATAATTTATAATAAACAGTCGTCTTTAGATACCTATAACAATAAACAATACATGTACATACAAATGTCCTAACTGAAATCTTTACAAATAAGTAAGTAAAATAACAAGTAAAATTAAAAATTAATTATTTAATAAATATGTTGAATATGGGAACCATTGTTATTTAAGCACAACTCGTAACGTTTACTTAGTTCATTAGGAGTTACTTTTCTTAAAATAGTTTCACCGAATGCACACAGGCAGCAGTGATTTTTTACTTTAAATCAACACAAATTGTTTTGTGCATAACCCATTTTTCTTTATTCGGATTCAAAGAATAATAACAATTTTCGGAACGTTTTCCACATGGAAAACGTCCAGTGTTTTGTTTCTACGCCGAAGGTTTTACTACCCACTCCAACTGTCCTTTACACTTAGTCTCACACATATCCTAAAGTAACAATCAGAGAGGTGTCAATAAAATAAATTTGAAATATAATAATTTATCAAACGTAAAATTTAAAACAATCTAAAATAATTTAAAAAACGGATATTTTTAAAACGTAATAAATTTTATCATTATGAAATGCTGAACAGGCAAGAGTTACATCCTGGGAGTTTTTAAAGTTGAATAACTAATTTATTACTACCTATAAATTCTTATTTGCGTTAGCATGTGTCCTCAATGGTGAGAAATTTAGAAATAGACTATTTAGTAGGTTATAAGGTTGAGAATCAGCCATAACCTTTGAAATAATGAAAATATAAAAAATACGAATAATAAAAAATGTATGTTGCTAAAAAAATGGAGACATTGCGATGCTTAGCACTATTAAACTATGTTTTCTATTCCTGTCTTAAAAGGCAGAAGCTTCTGGCGTTAGTAAAAGCAAGTAAATTGATATGCTCTTTACAGAAATTACATTCATTTAGCTAGCAGTTTACGAGAAAAACAGATAGTGCACTCAATAATAAAACGACCATAACTTTTTAAATATTCAAAAAAAAAAAGTTAAATAGAAAAATAACTCATAATTAATATACCCGTGTAATGGCAAAGTAAAAAAGGTATGTTGCTGATTTTTTTTTAGGCGTCGCGGCACCTAGCGTCGTTATGACAGATTTTTTATTATTACTTTAATTCTGAGTGAAGGTAAGTAAACATGATTTGCCCCTCACAAGAAAATTTTCTTAGCCGTTTCTGAGAAAAACTCACTTCCTAGGATAAATCGATCACCCTGTACATGTGATTGTTGAAGGAAAATGATCTTTCCATATACATATACTGCAGTCAAAGGTGCAAATTCAAAATAGTTCACATGGGCAGAGGACGACACACCACGCACATTATTTTCACGAATTTCGCACAGTTCTTTGCATCTAACATAAACCGATCTAACAGTTATTTGTTTTCACTAACATAAATACGTTATTGTTTTTTACATCTACAGAAGACAATGCACGTGTTACTACTATTACTATACTTTTAGCCGTTGTTTGTAAAACCCGTTTACTACTTATCAATATCGGGGGCGAAATATCTGAAACACTAAAATTCGTATCAGAACGTTAACAACATTATTACCGCAAAAATCTGTTGTTTCGTTCATTGTCAGCCACAGAAATTTATTACGTACCTATGTCTTCTTTGATATTTTTCATGACACGTCAATATGTCTTCTGCAAATATGGTTTATCAATGTATGAAATCGGATAGGTACATATTTGGAAAAAAACGTCTAAAATAAATATTGTCGACCACGTTCCACAAAAGGCTACATGCACAAAACATTATGCGCAAATCAAATCAAAATTCCTCTTTTGTAACAATACCAGTAATATTTTGTTGATGGATATTTGAATCTAAATGTCTTTCTCAGTCTCGGCGTCTACGAAATACATATATGTATATCGACGGTTGCAAGGAATACATAAAATATGTGAACCTAATTTAAATATTATAAATGTATTGCATTTACACTTACTGTTACATTTAAATAATAATACTTTCAATCAATTCAATCATTGAAACTAACTGTATACATTCGATAATGTGTTAAATTATTTTAATTTTTATTTAATTTAAATATTCCCATATTTTAAAAATAAATGCAAGGTATTTTATTGTTTATTAAATATTATGAAATATTATACATTTGTGTATGCACGAGATTTATTAATCTCGTATTTATTAATCTGTGTATGCACGAGATTTATTAATCTAAATTAGGTGTAACATAAAAATCAACGCATACCTATGTGGCTTCCTCTGCGCAATGGCGACTACATTCCTCAACAATTAAAATGCACCAATTAGAAGGATCGTTGTTCAACTGTTAGCAAAAAAGTAGCGGGCTCAGTAAAAAGTTTACGATACGGGAGAGGGACGTATGGTTAGGATCGTCTAAAATAACGCGAGTGAAGTGTGTACGATATTTGTTGCATATAATTAAATGATATTGTATATAGTACTTACATATACAGTGCTTCCATAAAGTGACGCATAAATTCATTATTAGCTAAATGAACAATATTATTGAAAATTCCCGAGACAGGTCAATTTTTGATTGCGATTTACTATTTTGTCACATAATAATTTAATATACAGGGTGTCCCACCTTCGAGTAATGACGCCACCACCGATTTTTTTAAATGGAATACTACATTTTTTTTTCAAGTTTCGGATGACCCTGGCCGAGCTGAGTCCAAAAATGTATCACAAGTTGCTTCTATCTATTACAGGGTGGACAACAATACATAGTGTTTATGAAAAATTTCATTAGAAAGTTATACGTTTCTGTATTTTTAGAAAAGTCACAATAAATGCTCAAATTGTTCTCCGTTGACTGCTAAACAATGACCGAATCGGGCAATACATTCGCTTCTGACATTTTGTAACATAGCAGGTGTTATGTTTAACGTTTCTTGCCTGATTCGATCTTTGAGCTCACGGATGTTCTCGGGTCTATTAGTATAAACTTTAGATTTCAAATAACCCCATAAAAAGAAATCTAGTGGAGTAAGATCAGGTGATCTAGGGGGCCATTCCACTGATCCTCTTCTTCCTATCCACCGATCTGGAAAGGTTCTGTGTAAAAACTCGCGCACAGCTATAGCAAAATGTGGTGGTGCACCATCCTGTTGAAACCAAATTCTGCCGTCTAAAGTATTGGCTATTTCAATATCAGGAAATAGCCGGGTCAAGTCAGGAATTAATGTATATTGTAAAAAAATTCAGATACAATGCTCCTGTCAAATTTTCATCAAAAAAGTATGGACCAACAATTCTATTTCTCACAATACCAGCCCACACATTGACCTTTTGTGGATGTTGCGTATGGTATTCTTGCATCCAGTGTGGATTTTCCTGAGACCAGTAGCGGGTGTTTTGCCGATTAACATGCCCGTTCAAAAAAAACGTTGCCTCGTCAGAAAATAAAATATTAGCAATGAAACCGTTATTTTGATTATTGTGGTCCATCATGTACTCGCAGAATTCAGTTCTTCGGTCAAAGTCGTCTTCAGCCAATTCATGGATGAGGCGTACTCTATAGGGATGGTATTTTACCTTTTTAAAAATATTCGATACTGAAGACTTTCCAATATTCAAATCCCTAGATACTTGCCGTACTGTACAATGTGGATTTTCTAGTGCCGACAAAATTACGTCTTGTTGAACATTTTCATTAATTTTAGGTCTACCTTGCCTTGGTGCATCCCTCACGTGTCCTAATTCTCTGTATTTTCGCTCTATTCTGCTTACTGTAGATTGTGAAACAGGTTCACGATCTGGGTGCATTTCATGGAATAATCTACACACCTCTTGTTGAGTCCGCATTCTGTCGCCAACACCAATCATCATTAGAATTTCAATCCTATCCCTTTCATTTAAAGGCATTTTCAACAAAACGTTTTAAATAAATTAGATTTAGGTTTCACTTAAAGTACCTACTTTGAAGCGTTAACAATACAAAAGTGAACTCTAAATAGCCGTTTTTAATATGGCAAAAAATGACAATGACAATCAAAAAACAAATGACAAAAAAAATAACGAACCACGTATCGCGCCTCGCGTCATTCGCGCGTCTTGTCCAAACTGGTGTTTATTAAAGTAGTTGTATTTTTGTATCACAATAACGTTAATTTAATTTTTTTTAGTGCGTTTAATCAGCAATACATAATTTGTAATTTTTGTACTGTTGTCCACCCTGTAATAGATAGAAGCAACTTGTGATACATTTTTGGACTCAGCTCGGCCAGGGTCATCCGAAAATTGAAAAAAAAATGTAGTGTTCCATTTAAAAAAAATCGGTGGTGGCGTCATTACTCGAAGGTGGGACACCCTGTATATTAAATTAGTATGTGACAAAATAGTAAATCGCAATCAAAAATTGACCTGTCTCGGGAATTTTCAATAATATTGTTCATTTAGCTAATAATGAATTTATGCGTCACTTTATGGACGCACTGTATATGTATGTACATATTTTCGCGTGGGTAAAATTGTTGTAATCAATATAACCAATGTTTCACGGTATTTACAGTGTAATAGTGAGTGAATATTTGACTGAATAGTGAGTGAATTATGTATTTCAATTATAGTAATCTCAGGAATACGAGTATATGTTTTTGCAAGACATTTCAAGAATAATGTAAGTAAGTAAAACATACAAATACTGATAAGTACCTATAGCAGTGGCGGCTGGTGGAATTTGAGAATGTCGTATGCAAGGAAACATGGGATGCACAACATATTTTAGGGGGTGATTACTAGACCCAAGTAGGAGGTTGTAATAGCAAAAACACTTTCAAAACGAGAATTTTCAAATATGTACGTCTGCCCCACCAGATGCAAGATTGCAATTTTACAGCGGCACACACTGGGGTAAAACGACTTGATTGTTGGCAAAAAATATAAACATTTATTAAAATGTGAAATAATAATTTTACAGTACTTTAATGAACATACACAGACCATAATTAAATAAAGAATATTAAAAGAAAAATACAATTTGAATTTTTTTGTGTTTTTATTTTACAAGTATAATAAAAAATGCGAATTGCCGTTAAAACTTCATTAATCCTACTTGAATTTAATTCTCTACCTTGTTTACATTTTTGATTTATAATTAGATGCACGGTGGAGACTTTAACTGGAATATATTCGCTAGCGGGGTGGTGAATGATTTATCAAAAAAATTCCCGAGACACGTCAACTTTTAAATGTATTTACCTACATTTTGCAAGTAATACAAAAAAATATAGCCCTTCAGGGGTGGCTGAAACCACCCTCGACATGATTTTTTCAAATGCAACCCTATGGCTTGTGACCACTCATTGTAAAGCTGGTGGAAAGAGGAATACAACGCACTGATCAAATTTTAATTTTTAGTATGTTTGTAGGGTTGCATACAATTAAAACAATTTAAAAATTAAATTTATTTTCAACGTAACAATTGTTCAAAATGTGCACCATTCACTTGTTGGCAGCATCCCAGTCTGTGGTATGTTTCGTCCCTTACATTATGCAACATTTGCGGTGTTATTTTTTCGATTTCCTCTCTTATCCTTTCCTGCATATCTGCTATGTTGTTGGGTTTCTGAATGTAAACCCTACTTTTAAGATGTCCCCACAAAAAGAAATCCAGTGGTGTAAGATCTGGAGATCTTGCTGGCCACTCAATATTACCTCGCCTCCCAATCCACCTACCGGGAAAAATTCTGTCCAGATACTGACGAACAATGGCAGCATAGTGTGGTGGGGCCCCATCTTGCTGAAACCATAACCTCTCGTCGGTCAAGTTAGGGTTTAAGGGGTTTGGAAATAAATGACATAGCACTGACATTAGTTCGTGCTGGAGTAAACGCAAGTATCTTGCTCCATTAAGAGTGTCATCAAAGAAAAATGGTCCTACAATTCTATCTTGTATTATTCCGGCCCACACATTAGTTTTCTGTGGGCGCTGAGTATGAAGTTCCCTCATCCAATGGAGGTTCTCTTCAGCCCAGTAACGACAATTTTGACGATTTACGTGCCCATTTAATGTAAAAGTAGCCTCGTCAGAGAAAAACTATCCACTCTAAAGATAACTGGTTTTGATCAATACAAGTCATCAATAAATCGCAAAATTCCACTCGTCGATCTGGATCATCTTCAAGTAGCTCTTGAACAGCTTGCATTTTATATGGGCGTTCTTTCTCATATTTAAGTATTTTTAAAACTGTTTTGTGATTAAGATTACTATCACGGGCCAGTTGACGGGCTGGAGTGATTGGATTTTCTTCTAGAGCAAGCAACAAATTCAACTTCGTCTCGTCATCAACAACAGCCTGCCTCTTACTCGGTACTTTCCTGACATGACCCACCTCTCGATATTGTGCCTCTCTTTTACTAATGGTACGTTGATTGAGTGGTGGCAAGTCAGGATGCGTTTCTCGAAACAAGCGAACAACTTCGCATTGAGTTCGCGCCCTATCACCATATCCAATCATCATCAAAATTTCGATTTTTAGTGATTCAGTTAAATAAGACATTTTCACCAATTTGAAATAACACTTCGTTTCAAACTCTGAATACAGCATACAAACTAAATTACTCTTTGCGGCCATGTAAAAACACTAGCAAAAAAGAACAAATATCAGTTGTGGCAAAAAATTGCTTGGAATTTTTTGTGGGGACATATGAAAAGTAAGGTTTACATTCCAAAACTAAACAACACACATTTTGAGTACGAAATTGTTGCGTTAAAAATAAATTAAACTATAAAATTATATTTTAATTGTATGCAACCCTACAAACATACTAAAAATTAAAATTTGATCAGTGCGTTGGATTCCTCTTTCCACCAGCTTTACAATGAGGGGTCACAAGCCATAGGGTTGCATTTGAAAAAATCATGTCGAGGGTGGTGTCAGCCACCCCTGAAGCACTATATTTTTCAAATTACTTGCAAAATGTAGGTAAATACATTTAAAAGTTGACGTGTCTCGGGAATTTTTTGAAAAATCATTCACCACCCCGCTAGCGAATATATTCCAGTTAAAGTCTCCACCGTGTATATATCTGCATATCGTTTTTATCAGTCGTGGTGGATTACTGAGCAACAAGACTTCTATTTCTATGACTTTTAATCTAAATCTGGTAGGTATGTACTTATTAATATTCTAGTAACTTTTCTTCATAAAATCAGCTATTTCCTAAATAATATTGCAGAAAATTTGAAAAAAGTTAAAAATCCAAAAAACGTAAATAAAACCGGTGAATCAAGCTTGAGCAAACTTTGCCGAAGTTTATTCATTCTAGATTTAGATATTATTTGAAAAAATTGCTCATGTTTCCTCTTTTTTGTGTTATGATGTCTTCGACATTTTTTTTTAACTGAAATCCATACTTTTCAAGCAGGAAATGTGAAGGAACATTGTTTTCCTGCGTCTAACGATATAATATTTATTGTACCTAAAATGAGCTGTTATTAAAATAATAACTGGAAAAGAAAACGTTTATTTTTAGGAAAATTAGTAAAATTTCTTTCACTTGCGCCAAAAATGGTCAATTTTTTTTATATAAAATCGTTCACTATTTATCTTACTGTTGGTTTTAGACCTTTTTAAAACACTTCTACTGCAATTATCATCTCCCCAAAAAACGAAATCAGAGCGTCTTGCCCCACTGTGTGGCGTGCAAATTTTTTGCAAAATATGTTTTAAATAAAAATATAGAAAAATATATTTTCAGAACCACCAACACCAACAGTGTTTTTTTTCTTGTTTTTTTTTTTTCGGAATTTCGAGACATAAAAATTATGATCATTTAAATTTTCATTTTCATTTCATCACAGCGCTTCCTACTTGAAATATTAAAATAGCTGTATATTTAAGCAAAATGAAAATTTTGCAAAAAAAAACGCCATAAAAAAGTTTTTATATTTACTTGGTAAATCTGAAAAAAAAAGAATTCGCAAATATTTTCCAAGCCGTTTCCAAGATAATATGGTGAGGTTTTTTGATTTTTTTTTCTTGAGTTACGTTTGAATTTTTTTTGCTATTGCATCTTTCTATTTAGGTCCACTAATCACTATCTAAAATATGATGTGGGTCCCATGAAAATACGACAATCTCAAATCCCACCAGCCGCCACTGACCTATAGGTATTGTTTTTCAAAAGGCAGTGCAGAACTCTACGAAAGTCAAAATTCAGTCTGACCAGGGCTGAGCCCTAGTAAAAATAAACAGAGCCCAGGTAAAAATTATAATTTTTAACCACTGAAAATTTATTTGATCCGCCAAAGTCTGCATGTTCTATGTAGGACGAGTTTTCTTTCATTTTTTCATACAGTTGTGTATTTTTTTTACCTTTATCTTTTGACCCCCCTTGAATTGTAAACAAACGAAATTCCAGCTTTAATACTTTCCTTACGACCTACTACTTAAAACTTTAAATGCAAAGTTTTTTAAAGTTATTGTTAAGTAAACATGCCAAATGTAGAGGCTCCAAAGGTCTCAAAAGGTTTTTTTTTTTTTTGTAAATAGTATAGGGATAATAGTAAAATTTCGTACATGGAACTTTTTTATTTTAACTCTGTTAAGAAAATATTGAGTTCTGGTTTGAATTTGAATCTGGTTACTACCCTGTTATTTTGTAGTATTATTTTACTATTTTTCTATGTAATATCTAAAGTTTTTCTGCCTCCCCAGCCTTAACTTTTCTCGAACAGCTGGTTTTTTACCTAGTTTCCAAATTTTTAAATTCTCAATTAAAAGCAATGGTAGTTGGATCTAATACTACCCAAAGGCAACCTAAAACTTTACCTATTACGTATATAATAAAATATTGTTTTAATAACTCATTTTACCTCCCAACTGAAACAAAGGTTTGTACCAAAAGACGTTGTGTTTCAGATTTTCTGAGATATTAGAAAATTATTTAGATGACAGAATATCTTTCGAATTTCTTAGTAGTAACATTACATACAGATACAGAGTGAATTTTTAATACGTATTTGGTTTATAGGGTTTAATCCGCATCTACAGGGTGTTCATATACTTCTTGGCGTCGACTAACTTCCTTATTTAAAATGGAATACTCTTCCATTTAAAATGGAACTTATTTGGACTAAGGTAACTTTGGTTACATCGTAATATGTTTACTCATAGAATCTATAGTTTCGCTGTGACCCCTTAATAATGGGACACCCTGTATATAATAAAACGCGTCAAAATTATCAACAACAAAAAATTCGATGCCAGTTAATTAATGTCTACTCTAATTAATGTCTAGAAATATATTTTGATCACATTTAATTTCTATTGATATTCGTGTAACAAAACTCTTTTAGACGTACCTATAATTTATGGAAATCAGTTTAATTAGTTTTTCTTTTGTTTCAGGTAAACAATCTTAGATATCACATATCTTCTTCTGCAGTAACCAAATTTCAATTTACTGGGCCATGTTCTAGGTAAGAGAGTTTTAAAAATAGAGCGTTTTAAACTGTCTTCAGGGACACATTTCTGATATGAGGCATTTTACAAAATTATTTTATTAAGGTTTTCGACATTATTTGGCTTACTCTATATGTTGCCTATATTTTGACCACCCCTTTTAGAAACACCTTGTAGAATTGGAAAGCTACTGTCACCTTTATTTTCGCAACTTTATTAGTAAGTCTTTCCCATCGCGTACCGTCCGTCTAAGAGACGGAAATTCGCTTGAAAATTGGGCGCAAAGTTGGCTGGCACAGAGTTTTAAATTAATGGACAAAGTGAACAGCTCTCAACTTACCCCATCTCTCTTTACGCTGCCACTATTCCATTAATTAGGTGTAGATACGGCCGGCCTTCTGAAACTTTTATTTATCTATTCAGACTCGACGGTTACAGCTCTTTTCTAATTTATCTTTCATGAGTTTTCCTTTAACGGGGGCACTGCAATAATTGAAATAGTTAGGGCTCTTGGAAAATACGTATCTAAGTTTATCGCGTACGGCGACACAGATTTAAATGAAAAATTCATGAAAACATAAGTTGTACATGTAACGAGCAACACCATTAAGAGACAGAGTGTTCAAGGCTCCGTCCTACTGATAGACCCTTCTGGAAGAATTTTGTACAGGGCTTGAGTCCTACTAGAGGATGAAAAGGGTATAGTTGTTAAGCAAGAGTAAAGTGTCCACACATGTTCCCACACACAAAGGTGTATTTTAAGGTCTGTATTATACTTACAGTACTTTCCAAATCCATGTAATGAAGTGGGTTTTTTCATATTTTTTAAAATCGCAGGAACACAATTTGAAATATCAATATATTATCATATACTTGTACCTATCTATATCATGTGCCTTTATATGTATCTATCGTATGGTGTAGCCCAACTACTACACATCCACATGTTTTTATACATAATTTTAATCGATTGATGCGATTATCTCCAAAAATACACTTCCTATGAAAAAATATTTCGGACAAAAGTTGTTCATAACAGAGGAGTTACCTTCCTGTACTACCGACCTTAACCTGAAGGTCATTTGAAGGTCATGACGATTTTTTAATATTAAACCTCTAGTTTTGAGTCCAGATTTTGAAAGAGCGGAAAATTTTACGCCGAGATATGTCCTCACACCCTTGGTCAACATGACCTCACTACAGATCATTTGCAAGTCAAATCATATTTTCCGGAAGTCCAGAAAAAGTCACAGTTTGGTGCGGTCAAGGTCGTTGTCAAGGTCATCATTAGATTTGCCTTTTAAAATTTAATAACTTTTGTGGTCATTGCTCAAGACGGATTTATTGCCTTTTCCGCGCCAAAATGTGATTGACCTGCAATGATCTGTAGTAAAGGTCATGTTGACCTAGGGTGTGAGGAGTGAGGACCCATCTGGGCGTTAAATTTTCCGCTCTTTCAAAATCTGGAATCCTATTAAAAAAAATCATCAGGACCTTCAAAAGCCGCGGCGGTAGCTCAGTGGGTGAAGGGCCAGGTGAGAAGATGGCAGTTAACAATGGAGGTTACCAATGTGGCAATTACCACCTGTCACAGGTTTTGGTTGTGTGTCCTACGTCTTTTCCACGTGCATTATCCCTCTGCACAGCCGTAATGACTCTTAAAGGGAGAATGTCAATTTCTGTGGTGTGATTTATTATTATATTATTATTAAATGACCTTGAAGGTCGACTTTGGGGTCAAGGTCAGTAATACAGGAAGATGACCTCCTCTGTCCTGAACAACTTTTGTCCAATAGTGTATTTTCGAAAATAATCCATTAAGATGACTCACCCTATATATAACCAGGTTAGAACCATTTCACCAGGACGGTTCATATCTTCAATTCAAGACCTACTGTAATATTTTTCAGGGGGTGGAAAATTGAGAACAAATAGGAACCTTTTGCTTAGAAAAAACAACGACGGCACTGACATATGTGCCCTTTAAAACAAGTGTAGACTAATTTTTGCTGAAAAAATTCCCTCCATTGGTCGGACTGCACATGACCTCGTCTATTCCACAAAGCGTATAAAAATAAAATACTTTTTGTTGAAAAATTTTTATATTACATTTACTCGGAACTCTTACCTACTCTTACCTACACGCAAACTATTTTTTCCACTCTATCACTGTACCCTACCACAAAGCTTACAATAAACCAACATATCTTTTTTTCATGGGTTCAAACAAAAAAATTAAAAAAAACCTTGTGAACAGATTAGAAAAGACTCAAAAGTAATATAGTTTCGCAAATTATATGAATGGAAAATTGTTTATCAAATAATAACGAAAATCTTGTACCTATGTACTCTATTTCCATTTTAAATTGAAAATAGGTAGAAAAAAGCAAGGTTGTCAGATATATTTTCTAAAATTGCTAAGCTCATTATACAAGTATGCTTCATACTTCAGTAAACTGTTAGTTCGTGACGTTCTTAGAAAGCTAGTTTGGAAATATTTAAAAAAAAATACATAGATATAAATTTATTAGTTAGCATTAAAATAAAGCGTTTAAAATAGCTGGAAAAAATAATTATAAATTAAAACAACTTTATGTATATTACTATACTTAAGAAAATTTTGAAGAGCTGGCAACGCGATGCCAGCAACACCGATGCCGGCAACCAGCAAATGCCGACCAGTATACTATAGGATTGCTTTATATGTAATACATCCAAATACTCATTCGGTCCACTGTGCCATAAAAATTTTACGACGTCGTTAAAATGATTTACGACTTTAGAAATTCCACGTGTTTAAGGCGCCAGTGACGTGTATTTCAGCTAGGTTTATTAACACAGACAATTTTTTGAGATTGTCTGGCTAAATGAGCATTATCTACAGCAAATTATATTACAAATATTAAGTTTTGTATGCAGGCCAATTTTAATCTCCTATATTGATTTGAATGAAAAAAATTATTTCACAATTTTTTAATTTATAAAAGATATATGCACGCCCATGGAATCATAAAGTTGCACCGCTTTTTTTGTTCCCCAGGCGTATTTATCATTTTCAATTAAAATTAGGAGGACTATATGTACATTAGAGTGGACCTTCATATTTTTTTTTCGTGTTTCCTCAGCGGGCCGCGTGAAAATCAGTTCTGGGTACCTTAAAACTTGTGCGGAAACCAAAACTGCCGCGATCGGAACCTTTTTTCCCGTGCCGCAAAGCGCCGGAAGTTTCTTATGGGATTTACATGTTAAAAATCACTGAAAACGTTCGATACGCTCAAAAACTATGAAAACCATCAAATCTGATAGTCGCAAGGATATATTTCCATGTATTTTTTCCTCTTGAATTAGATGGAATCGTCATATTTCGTTTATTCGTTGAGTGAAAAAAAAATATGAGCGAAAAGTTGCGAAAAAACACCAAATCAAACTAAAAAAATTTGAAAAAAGACGAAATAATTTATTAAGGTGATTGTACCTGACTCTGAGGAGTATTAAGCATATCATGATTCAAAAGTAGAGGTAAAAACCTACAATTTGACGTCCGGTTGAAGTCTGTAGGTGCCTCTGAACCGGAGTTACGATCATTTCAAGTTGTACGCAAAATTTTTCTGTTTTTTTTTCAATCCTGATTCTCAAACGATAGATTCTCCTGCATCGACTTGCATAATTGAACGGTAGTATGAAATGCTCCATATCATACGAATAATTCATCTTAATATATTACCTTTAACTTGAAGTCATTTTACATTGATTATAAGAGAATTTCGGATTGGAACATACTATACTGTCCGACGTTGGTACACGTACTTGTAACGTTAGCATCATACTTTGGAGTTTGGGAGCTGCGTCGTGGTATACTCGGGTAGTAATATAAATCTCTATGTTATGTGCTTGTTTCTCAACAATCGAGCAGTTTAAGGGTTATTCAAGCTTGAGCAAACGAAAGAACGGAAGAATGAATTCCAGAAAAAAATACGGTTTTTCTCTTAAAGTTGGTAGCTTCATTCGATCTGACATTAGCCGCGGAAATTTCTTCGTATTACTACCAACTTCAAGAGAAGTCGAGAGAGAAGAAGTGAACTGAAGTCTGACAGTAAACATAGTCAGACCCCTGGGCAAAAAAAAATTGTGTGGCTGTGTAATTAATAAAATGTGTATATAGAACATAAGACGAAGACAAATTTTTGAAATAACGAAAGAGATATTTCATCTATAACGGGTACTTTCAGCTGAAATAAATTAGGCACATTTTTCTCTTTTTTTTTAAACATATGCAGTACACCAAGAATAGCTATGCCCGCGAATTGCGCACAACGAACGTAGTACGAGGTAGAACGACCACACTCGAGATATACACTACCATTCAAAAGTTTGGAAGCAAGCACACTTTTGAGTTTAACAAAATATTTATTAGTAGAGTCCAAAATACCGCCTGTAATAAAAAATTGTTTTCTATGTCAACACAATCTATAAGAAATACTATGTTATCTACTTGCATTTCTCATAAATTCTTAATGGGATGGATCATCAATATGCAGGTGTTCAACAATGGTTTTGTTTGGCAATGGCCCTCGCAATCGCCAGATATATCTCCGATTGAACTAGTGTTTGTTGAATTAGACAGGAGAGTAAAGAATCGTCTACCAACTACTGCTACACAACTATGGCAATATCTTCAGGCGTTGTGGAAAATGCTAAATGAAAAATATTTTAAAAAATTAATCGAGAGGATGCCCACTATTTGTTCGGAAATTATTAAAAATAAAGTGATTTTGATGAGGCTAACTGGCGATTACAATAAAACATTTAAAACATTTCTTTTTGTCATTTTATTGAACAATTTCTACGTGCTTCCAAACTAGAGGACAAAAATCACGTGGTCGGATCTCATACCGTACTATGGGTACCGTATAGGCTTTCTGACCTCTCTTCATAATGCCTTCTCAGACATTATTTGAGTTTTATTTTTTTTTGCATATTTTTATAGGTAATACGAAAAATAATCTATCCCACTTTAAAACGTGTTCTTTATTTCCAACATTAATTATTTTGTATTCGAGCTGCATTCCATAAATCTTTTTTATATCAGATTTTAGTTATAACTAAACAGTTTACACAAATGTAAACTGGATAATTGCGTGTTCAAGTAATATTATTTTCTTGGAAAGAACCTTCGTTATTTTAATTATGTTCATTTAAACTAAGAATCCCAGAATGTTTCTGGGTAACAAATAGACCATTTCTCTATCCCAGTCTTTTTATCCTATCTATAGTCCCTATCTCAGTCCATTTCCTATCTATAGTCCCTATCTCAGTGCTTTTAATATAAAGTTTGAGTGAAATATATACCTTCTCTTTCATATTTAAAATGCTTAGAGATTTTGCCATGTAGGTCACCGTGAAATAAAAGACGAAAAACGAAACCAATATTTATTGCGTGTGTTATCAGGTTCCGGAAATGTGTGCTGCAACGCAGGGTTCGGCTCTATAACACTCTATGACAATGAAAGTATAAATCGTATTTTTTTAAGAGCCTTGTAAATTATATACGCGTGTATTTTTTGCCTGTGCTACGTACGGTATTGACCCTTCCCGATAACGTTCCATAACCCGCGTATACGCAGTAGTAGGCCATCCCGGCGCGGGAGAGCAAGATATTCTAAGGCAGTTTAACACGCGACATGGCAAACGTTCCGAACTAGTTATTATCAGAATGAGAAAATGTTTCCAATCCTCAAGTTTTTAAATGTGTTTAAGTTTAAGTTGTTAAATGTTTCTAATCTTCAATAAGAGGATTATTCAAAAAGTCGATATATATTTTGTTATACAGTTGGTACTCGTACATACAAATATTTTAGTATGCATTATGTGTACAGCAGACATCGATCGGCCAGTTGTGAAAGAAGACAAATGATACACTTCTCGTTCTAACGACTATCGCAAATGGTGAGAGCGTCTTATTGTCTCATTACATTCGATGCATATGCGGTTGCTTCTTATCTGTCGGATTAACTTGGTCCTTTTTCATGGGTGGCCTATGTCTGGTGTACCCACAGTGTATAGTTGGTACATCAAAATTCCGACTTTAACACTTAAGTCCATGATACACTTCTCGTTCTAACGATTAGCGAAGGTGGTGAGAGAGCCCGTCTTATTATCTCACTACCTTCGATGCATATGTGGTTGCTTCTTAAATGTCGTCTTATCTTTGTCCTTTTTCATGGCTGGCCTATGTCTGGTGAACACTCAGTGTATAGTTGGTATATCCAAATTCCGACTTTAACATTTAAGCCCAATAATAATTTATTGAGTGAATGGTTTAAGCGCGTTAGAATACAATTTGGAAGCCAATTACTTATAGACTTTAAAATGATTAGAATTGAGTTGGGGATGATTAAAGTCTGATTAGTGTTTAGTGATAAACTAAGTTGAAATTATATTTCATTACTCCTGGCGCAATGGTAGCTCAGTCGGTAAAGCACCAGGTGAGATATTATTATTATTAAGTCGATGAATATATCCGTGAGGGCTCAAAACTCACCTGTGGCAGTTTGCCCAGGAATTTGTTGTATCTCACGTTTTTTCACATGTATTTCTCCTCTAAAAGCAATCGCAATGATTTCTAGTAGGCGAACGGAAATTTCTGTGGCGTAACGTTAAACTATAACGTTTTATTATTATTATTGCTCACTTAATCAAGACGTTGTACCAATTTAATTTCCAAAGACGGAAATTTATTAAGATATACTTGTAACCATAAAGTCACAAGTAGATCATAACATTTTTTTCAAATTGTATAAAACCGCATAGGATTAAAACTACCTTTAGACCTAAATAAATATGTAAATTATTTTTTTTATGAAAAAAATAGTATATGTACATATATTACTAGTATTATATATATACACGGTGGAGACTTTAACTTGAATATATTCGCTAGCGGGGTGGTGAATGATTTTTCAAAAAATTCCCGAGACACGTCAACTTTTAAATGTATTTACCTACATTTTGCAAGTAAAATGAAAAATATAGCCCTTCAGGGTAAAGGAAAATATATATAATATAAATATAAAAATAACCCTATTCCTTGCCTTTTCAAATGCAACCCTATGGCTTGTGACTCCTCATTGTAAAGATGGTGGAAAGAGGAATCCAACGCACTGATCAAATTTTAATTTTTAGTATGTTTGTAGGGTTGCATACAATTAAAACAATTTAAAAATTAAATTTATTTTCAACGTAACAATTGTTCAAAATGTGCACCATTCACTCGTTGGCAGCATCCCAGTCTGTGGTAGGTTTCGTCCCTTACATTATGCAACATTTGCGGTGTTATTTTTCCGATTTCCTCTCTTATCCTTTCCTGCAGATCTGCTATGATGTTGGGTTTCTGAATGTAAACCCTACTTTTAAGATGTCCCCACAAAAAGAAATCCAGTGGTGTAAGATCTGGAGATCTTGCTGGCCACTCAATATTACCTCGCCTCCCAATCCACCTACCGGGAAAAATTATGTCCAGATACTGACGAACAATGGCAGCATAGTGTGGTGGGGCCCCATCTTGCTGAAACCATAACCTCTCGTCGGTCAAGTTAGGGTTTAAGGGGTTTGGAAATAAATGACATAGCACTGGCATTAGTTCGTGCTGGAGTAAACGCAAGTATCTTGCTCCATTAAGAGTGTCATCAAAGAAAAAATGGTCCTACAATTCTATCTTGTATTATTCAGGCCCACACATTAGTTTTCTGTGGGCGCTGAGTATGAAGTTCCCTCATCCAATGGGGGTTCTCTTCAGCCCAGTAACGACAATTTTGGCGATTTACGTGCCCATTTAATGTAAAAGTAGCCTCGTCAGAGAAAAACTATCCACTCTAAAGATAACTGGTTTTGATCAATACAAGTCATCAATAAATCGCAAAATTCCACTCGTCGATCTGGATCATCTTCAAGTAGCTCTTGAACAGCTTGCATTTTATATGGGCGTTTTTTCTCATATTTAAGTATTTTTAAAACTGTTTTGTGATTAAGAATACTATCACGGGCCAGTTGACAGGCTGGAGTGATTGGATTTTCTTCTAGAGCAAGCAACAAATTCAACTTCGTGTCGTCATCAACAACAGCCTGCCTCTTACTCGGTACTTTCCTGACATTACCCATCTCTCTATATTGTGCCTCAATTTTACTAATGGTACCTTGATTTACTGGTGGCGAGTCAGGATGCGTTTCTCGAAACAAGCGAACAACTTCTCATTGAGTTCGCGCCCTATCACCATATCCAATCATCATCAAAATTTCGATTTTTAGTAATTCAGTTAAATAAGACATTTTCACCAATTTGAAATAACACTTCGTTTCAAACTCTGAATACAGCATACAATCTAAATTACTCTTTGCGGCCGTGTAAAAACACTAGCAAAAAATAACAAATATCAGTTGTGGCAAGAAATTGCTTGGAACTTTTTGTGGGGACATATGAAAAGTAAGGTTTACATTCCAAAACTAAACAACACACATTTTGAGTACGAAATTGTTGCGTTAAAAATAAATTAAACTATAAAATTACGTTTTAATTGTATGCAACCCTACAAACATACTAAAAATTAAAATTTGATCAGTGCGTTGGATTCCTCTTTCCACCAGCTTTACAATGAGGGGTCACAAGCCATAGGGTTGCATTTGAAAAAATCATGTCGATGGTGGTTTCAGCCACCCCTGAAGGGCTATATTTTTCACATTACTTGCAAAATGTAGGTAAATACATTTAAAAGTTGACGTGTCTCGGGAATTTTTTGAAGGATCATTCACCACCTTGCTAGCGAATATATTCCAGTTAAAGTCTCCACCGTGTATATATATAGACTGCCCTAGTATTAAACATAATAATTTTTGGCACATGCACATTTTATATAAACATCATATGAACAAACGTCCCAATACATTTTATTTGACTTATTACACTTTTAAAAACAAATTAACAACAGTTTTAGAGAACATGAGTTTTATTCCTCCCAGTAAGCTTAAGTATCCTATGGATGGTAATAATAACTCTTCCTCAAGAATTGTTTTATATATCTGAGCATTAGTAGTACCATCAGTTATACGTAGGAATGTTCTTTCAAGGTGTGACCTACACCTTGACACCATTACAAAGACTTGTACTACAGTTACCACATATTTGTAAAAAAAAGTATTCAAACACGAAAGGCCACTTCGACGAATCTAAACTAATGCAAAGTTATGAATATGATCATCGATCGATATGATTCTTACATCTTGTTTTCTACAATTTTAAACAGAAAATACTCTTTTGTTATACTACCATCCGAAAGTTTAGGCGCAGTGATATAAAATAAATAAAAAAAAATCGGAACGAAGGTATATTTTCTGTTTAAAATTGTAGAAAACAAGATATAAGATTCGTCGAAGTGTCCTGGGACGTGCCTGGAAGATGTGGTAATTACATCTACCTTATTTTATCCTTCAGTTAGGTCTTACTTCCTTCCTTTTTTTGACCAGCTATTTACTTCGTAATACATACTTCTGTATATGTTAAGTAATATAGATATACAATTTATTTAATAAGAAGTAGGTTCTTCCAGACTTTTTTACAAAAAAACAAAATTTATCAAAGTAATTCTTCGCAATTAACCTTTTTACTTTCTTATTACTTTAGATAATTGTAGTCTTGCTTGAAGTTACATCTACATCTACATCTACAACAGCAATATTGTTTCTAAACCACTACAATATTTAATGATAACAAACTATTAGCAACAAAAGAGGTTGCAGATTATAAAACCGCGGTTTATTTAAGAATTATTGAGATAAAATTAAAAAAATTATCATAAATTTATTTTTTATCTTTTTAAATATATCCCGTAGTTATGACATAATTAAATATAAAAAATGTTGTCCTTAAATGCTTACATTGCTGAAGAATAATTTTTATTAAATCCCACAAACTGGGAAACAAAGGTATCCACTTGACCTACTTCCGTACCTCGTGCTGCGGGTGAGGCAACATCTGTTTGGGGAATTTATTGCATTAATAACGTGAATTGATTTTAGATGACGAGAATTTAGAGAGAGAAAACGTAAATTTTTTATGACAATATTCTCGCTATATTTTTACTTTTAACGAAAAACCCTGTCTTAAGAAAGAACTACTGCCACATACAATTTCCCACATTTTTTTTTAATTAAATCAAATTATAATAATAGTACAAATAATAATGAAAACATTAACGTATATAGCTACTTAAAAGTGTGATATGGTATATGGTTTCATTTATCTAAAAAATCATTTCAAAAAAATCACTTCAATATTTTATTTCACATTAAGATACGCTTTTCGTTAGTTACATACATACATATATCCGACTTTCTTCTATGTAGTTACATAGAAGAAAAATATCTATAAAAATACACACCATAACGTTGGCCACATATCGACATACGTTTGGTTATGTAAAATACAAATAAAAAATATACAGGGTGTTAAATTTTTTTGTAGCAAGTACTTTACTTTACCGCCCTACATAACTTGTAATATCTTAATTTAACTAATTTAACTAATACTTAAATATTGCATTAAAAGTTGGTATACGGAGAATTTTTGGTATAAAAACTTTGTAGATAGGAGACATTGTCTCCACTAGAGGGCGCCCTGTATTGTACTCTTTAAGGTTTAAAATGATCATAACTTTTTTCTTAATGTTCTTATTTTTTACTAAAATAAGCGTTTTTAACTAAAAATCTTGTTTCCTGTACTTTTCTAAGCAAAGAACGTACACCTTTCAAAATCCTACTGATCTATTATTTCGTTTCCTTTTTAGAAATCGAAGCTAAAAGTGTATGAAACAATGTTTTGGACAACTCTTGAAGCTATTTCGAATACACAGTTTTTACTCCTTTATTTAATTTTCACCGGTTGACCATAAAAAAAATCCTTTTTCAGAAATTTGTTGTTTTTGCCTTTCGAATTTCAATTTGTTTCGGTCCGACTTTGTTTCTCAAAAATGACGTGAATTGAATTTTTAACTGCAAAATAGAAGGGTCGTGTAAGTGTAAGGTACATACGTGACACATGACACACGGTCGTAGAATTGTATCGTTTTTTGTTAGCGATATACACACATAACTATCGTCTATATGAAAAACATGAGTTTGGGTAAATTCATCCACAAATTTTACATATAAGATTCTTTAAATTTCTGATCCGCTCCCAAACTCGCACAGCAGTTTGCTGTTCTCACGTAATTTGGACCTATATTTTATTATTTAAAATTATTATAGAAGTATAATACAATGCAGTTCCGTAGCAACAGCAACGTGTTTCTGTATGTTCGTAGGATATGATTTATTTTAGTAAAACTCACACGTCCGTTCCTCTAATTCTTTATACTGGGTGCTCGTAAAAATAAATGAAATTTTGATTAAAACATTTTTCAAAAAAACTGTTTTCATTATATTGGGTAGATCAGGAGGTCAGGCCAAACTTATATCTTGACAACCATTTAACAGCTTTTTTTAAATTTACTATATTTAAATATACCATATATTTAAATATACTATAATTAATTTATATTCAAGTGAAAAAAAATTCAAGATGGTCAACTACCGGTTTCGCAAAAATGACATTCAACCCAATTTTTTAAATTGGGTTGTCAGTATATTTATACCTATTTTGTATATTATTACCTATTTTGTATATTTTTACCTATTTGAATTGTACGCGTCAGAGTCCACGCAACCCAAGTGTAAAATCTCGTTGTGGTGGTGGATTTTTTTTATTTACGCAAATATACAGGGTTCCATTTAAAAAACCGGAATTAGTGCCATTTTCGACGAAACCGGAAGTCAGCTATCTTGGATTTTTCCGTCACTTTGTTGGAAATTAATTCCAGTATAAACTCCCGAAATTAAAAAAAATACGTTAATTAGTTTTCAAGATATAAGCTTAGTCCGACCTAATGAGCCACCCGGTATATATAGAACACCCTATTTTTCTAGCGGATATTCAGTTCTACAAATGAGGGAATTTTCTGTTGCCTTAATTTAAATTCAATCATTTTTATTACATTTTTCTAATAAAAATTGTCCCATTCTTCGAATACGATTTGGTGACCGGTAACTTATTTGAATCGAACTGTTTATTTGGTTATCGAACGGCAACTTATTTGAATCGAATTATTTGAACAAACCTATTCACATGAAATAACGATGTAAACTGGAAATACAAGCCTGAAGGCTGCAGTGTTGGAGGCAAAACAAACCCCAAACCAGACACATCGGAAGGGGAAAAAAACTTATTTGAATACCTACCTAAATTGGCTGTAGCCATCAGAAGACAGTCAAATGTTTTAAAAATGTGGGAAATGCTAAAAAGCGGCATTTCTAGAGCATTTTATTGTTTTCTGGCAATAAACGGAGCGCGCGCACTTGAAGAAAATGAATGTTTATAAACAAATTACATCGAACTATGATTTTTTTTTAATTTTAATGTTTGATATATCCAATGCAAGTTTCCATTTTCAAGAATTATTATAGAGGCACAGAAGTTTGTTAATTTTTAATTTGTTTAATAAACAATTTTTTTTTCATGCACAATGATATATTAAAAAAATACGTTATTTAGTCGTGTTATTTATTGAAAAAAAAGTTAATTAATCAATTAACTCAAGACTGAGATAATTAAGAGTAAAAACAATTTTTATAAAGCACTGCAGTATAACTTTATTTTTTATAAAAAATGAAAAAATTAATATTTTGCAATAATATCTATATATGGAGTACTGGCCTCAATATAAACCTTAGTTTTATTTTTTATTATTCCAAAATTCTAACCCTTGGTAAATTCAGTGTCCATTTGAGAAAACCTTACCGAAGAGTGTATTGGTCAACACGTAAAACATTTTCCTATTTTGCCGAGGACAAGAATAGTACTGTAACATGTTGATATGATAGGTACTCTGAAAATCTAATAAACCACTAAATCTACTACTACAGCACATACAGTGGTGGCCAATAAAATAAGAGTGTCAAACAGAGTTCACCAAAATTCAACTAATTTCGTGAGTTCTTGATCAGATAAAATAAATTAATTCACTTCGTGTGCACATACCTTTAGGCTTCATTGCTGGGGTATTGTAAACCAATTTCATGTTTCTTATTTCCGAACACAAAAACTTGTTTACTGTTTGAGCCAAATTCCACTGGACAAAAAAATTAAGAGTGTTTTTCTTTTATGCCCATTGCTATTCGCATGACAATTTCGTGAAGAATGCAGTAAAGATTAGACAATTTCACACATGGTACTCGAGAGCTATAGTGAATAATGGGTCGCGCAAAGCATTGTACACCTGAAGAAAGGCGTTTAATCTTACCATTAAGAAGTCAAAACAAGACATACGCTTTCATTGCTAACGCACTCAAACGATCACCATGTGTTATTGCAAAAGTTTTAAAAACACAAAATGTAACAGAAAGAGCAGCAGAAAGGAGAGGCCCTCCGAGAAAAACAACACGAAAACTTGATAATCGTATAGCATGTGAAGTTGGTAAAGATCCCTTTTCGACAACTGTGACTATAAAAACGAGACTGTGCTTAAACGATAGTACCCGGACAATAAGAAGACGCTTAGAAGAAAGAAAATTGTATGGTAGAGTTGCCAGAAAAGTTCCATTCCTAAGTAAGAGAAATATACAGCAGATTGAAATTTGCTCGAGACAATAGTAACCCAAACTATCAACGAAATTGACACAACATTCTTTTCAGTGATGAAACAAAAATAAATATTTTTGGATCAGATGGAAGATTGTATGTACGAAGACGTAAGATTGAGGAATTAAATCCAAGAAATACTATTGGTGCAGTTAAACATAGCGGAGGAAATGTTAAAGTGTGGGGCTGCTTTTCTTATAATGGAGTGAGCCCTATATTTAGGATTAAAGACACTATGACTAAAGAAATTTATTTGCACATCTTGCAAACAGTCATGCTACCCTATGCGGAAGAAAATATACCGTTAAGATGGGTGTACCAGCAAGATAATGACCCCAAACATACGGTACATACAGTTAAGCAGTGGTTTACAAGCAATCAAATATCAGTTCTAGAGTGGCCCTCGCAGTCACCAGACTTAAATCCTATTGAGACTCTATGGAAAGAGTTAAAAAACCGAACTGCTTGTGAAAAATCGGCAAACAAAAATATGCTCTGGGAAAAAGTTAAGAAAGCATGGTATTCCATTCCTGTAGAAACTTGCAGAAAATTTATCGATTCTATGCCAAGGAGATGCGAAGCTGTTCTTAAAAACAAAGACCATTCTACAAAATACTAATGTAGTAATAATGTACTAATAATATTATCAGGATTTGTAACAGTTATTTTTATTTGCGGCTTTCTTTGCACAATACTCTTATTTTTTTGTCCATGTTTAATATCCATTGGAAATTATTACGTATTTATATCTTTGAATAAAAGATACTTAAGTTTAAACTATATGTTTTTTTTCTTTAAAGAGTGGTATTATAAACTAAAAATATGTATTTAATTTTTTTAAATGTGCTACACATTAAATGCTATGAAATCATCATAATGAAAGCACCATCATAATAACTAGAGTATTAGCGGCACAGTAGTTTGCATTCTTTTTAGAGATTTTAGAGATATTACCATCGTTCAAAAATAAATCAGACATTATAAGTTGTCGCCATAGATTGTCTAATTTTTTAAAAACTCTATCTGCTACCTTCCTCTTTTTCGTTTTTGGACATAGGCAGATATTCAATGAATGTATCACTGCACTAGGACCACCATAAGTAATCAGTTCTATTTTTACTTCAAAGCTAAGTTTGGTGTGGAGTTGCAACTGGTTTTGGTTTAGACGAACAACGCTGTTGAAAATAAATATCCAAATTAAAGTTGCTGAGGCCAACAGTGTTGCCACCATCTGTGAACGTACCGGTTGCAACAGTTGCTAACATTTTGTTGGCCAGAATTATTATATAATCCATTCTAAAATCATTTTCTATTTAGAACAACTACTCATATAAAATAGACATTTAAAAAATTAATATGGCATCAATGCATTTCGTTTGTTGTACCAAGTTTGTTGTGGCTTAGAGGTCGTTTCACTCTTCACAAATCGTGGGCTTACGGAACAAATCCTTTAAGTCCATATTTGACCAAACTAGAGATACCTGAACTATTAATCCAAAACTTGTGGAATAATAATAATAATTACAATTCGATTTGTACTGAGCTAAAATGTTCTTTAAAGCTAAATATTTTGATAAAAAAAGCAGATTTTTCCTTTGAAAAAAAAATGTTAATGTTAGATATCTCGACAATTGCTTTTTTGGACTTTGCAGTAACCCCACGAAATTATGGTTGGAATATTTGATTTGAAACACGGATCAAAATTGGAATATTTGATTTGATGGATCCCACGCGTCCGAAACGGTCTGAACGTTATTTTTTGCTCTGCCTTGTTTTTGGCCTGATTCCTTCCTACGACCTTCGTTGACGAAGTAAATTTAGACCTATAAATTAGGGACGAGCGCCTCGCCCCCACTGTCCCTTTCGCATGGTTCATTTCTTCGCGGATATTTCCAGATTAGAGGGCTTTACGGAATTTGAGCCGGGCCTAGGTGTAACACACAATTAAATTTTAAATTATATGTAAATTAAAGGATTCCCTTTCTATTAGACCCCACATTTGCAGCTTACATTTTTTATGAGGGCGAATTTATCTCCGGCTACGAAATATAGCCCAGGGATTAAGGATCAAGAAAGGCGGACATGGAACGTTTTCAAGAATCATTATAACCATTATTTATTGTTATATCGAACTGAATAATTATTGCTATATACCGAATTATTGTTATATCGAACAACAATAACTATTGTTATTCGATTCTAACGTGTTCTTGTCATTTGTAGGCTTTGCTACTTCGTATATCTCTACAGAAGCTATTATGTAAGAAAAATGGTGTTATACATATAATGTCCCTCCACTGTGGGCCAATACAGATATTGCTAAAAATATAGACATTCAAAGACTGAAAATATGGTTACAATTCATTTTCATTTTATTTCCGAACAGAGTTTTTCTTTTGCTTCAGATATATATATTTTCTTTTTTGAATATTGGAAAACTGACGACGGATTTAGAAATGTGACTTCATGTTACAATGTTTATTTGAAAATAAAATGAAAACGATTGACTCTAATCACAGGCTATCTAGTTTATAGCCTTATTTTGAGAATTGAATGCTCCTCTCTTTAAAAAATAGGGGGGTCTCTTTAAAACACATTTTAACACCTAAATTTTTATTCAAATTTGAAAATTTGCTAGCAGGCCTTGTACAATTTTAGGAACAGAAGTGCGAAGTTTACTAAAATGAAATATTTTTATTTACACGAATTTACATAAACACGATGCAAAACAAATGATAACACTACCCTGCAAAATTTGGAAAATTTTGAAAATTTTGTGCCCCTGGACAATGAATAGTTGTTTACAATGTTTGTGATTTTTCCTGTACCTGAAAACCCATTAGGGACATATGTATATCAAAAGATTGTTTTTTTTTATTAAGAAACGTAAAAAATATTTAAAAATCAATAACAAGTTTTTGCACTTTTAGGTTAGAATAATGTCAAAAATTCTACTTATTTTCCGAATTGTCATTGTTGAATTTTTCATTAAAATGAATGAATTACATGAAATGAAATGAATTCATTTAACATTCAATTCGACTTCAGCTACTTCTAAAACATAGAAAAACGAATGGAATCGAATACTCATTTATTTTATTGTAATTTCGCATTTTCGTCGCCATATTGCTTCCGTCATAAGGGATATAATTGTTATTAACGTTTATTTTTATTTTCATATTACTATAAATTACTGATATACAAAATAATCTAAATAAAGACGCCATTCTTTTATTAAAAAAAAAGTTCATGAAAGTTCCATAGCCGCTATTGTAACTTTAGTCAACTCAGGTCGGCCGTATTGAATGTTCTTCGAAAATCTTTGAAAATCTGACCATATATTCTGAACGAGCAGATCTTTTAATATAAGAAAATATACTTACAAACGTACTTTTGAGTTACCTCCTGATTTATCAGGTGTAGATATTATTAATAATCATTTTATACAATCTATTCCTCGCCTAGATGCTAATGATGATCTTATTTCATTTTATAGAGCCAACATCAAAAACACAACAAATAGTTTTCAATTCAAACTGACGACTGAAGTCGAAATCTTAAAAATTATATCTAATATATAAAAATTATATCCTGATCTATGGAAAAAAGCACTTATGCTTCCTCTACCTAAAATAATAAATCCTGCTAACGTAAACAATGTCAGACCTATTAGTATTCTCCCAACATTCTCAAAAATATTAGAAAAGGTAATGGAACTGCAACTTCGAGATCATTTAAATGATAACAGTATTATTCCAACTAATCAATCTGGCTCTAAAAGTAATCATAGCTGTTGTTCCACACTACTTAGTTTAACTGATGATATATGTTCTGCTGTTGACGAGAAGAAACTTTTACTATTAGTATTGCTGGACTTTACAAAAGCCTTCGATGCTTTTAAACCATTCTCTTTTAAATGCCATCCTAAAATTCGTAGGGCTTTTACCAAGTGCTGCCCAATTGTTAAGTAATTATTTAACCAATAGAGTTCAGGCTGTTACTTATGACAGCAAAATATCTGCATTTCTTGGTGTTAATACCGGAGTACCTCAGGTTTCGATTTTAGGACCACTGTTATTTATAATTTATACTTGTAACTTTCCATCAAACTTTATGTCGTGTTCTGAATACTATTTCGCAGATGATACCCAACTTTATTTATCATTTTATCCCGAAGAAAGTTGTCAGGCTATAGCGGCTTTTAATTACGATGTATATAATTTTGCCAAGCTGGCTAAAGAACATTGTTTACAAATAAATTCTAGTAAATCTATAGCTATTGTCTTTGGTAACAACACTGAAAGAGATGATTTTATGGAGCAATACAATAACAAAATTTGCTTGAATGATGATAACATTCAATTTAAAGATTCTTTTAGAAATTTGGGCCTTATAATGGATCAAAATTTAAAATTTTCGATGCACGTTAGCAAAAGTTTACAAAGAGCTTATATAAATTTGAAAGCTATATATTCAAACAGGCATTTACTAAGTCAAAACATAAAAGTAATGCTCTGTGATTGTTTGGTATTAAGTCATATGAATTTTTGTGATATTGTGTATGGCCCTTGCTTGTCAGCATTTGATATTGGTCGAATTCAAAAGCTTCAAAACTCCTGCTTACATCTTGTATTTGGTATTCGTAAATTTCAACACATAAGTCATACCTTTGGACTGATTAAATGGCTAAACATGAAACAAAGGAGATATCTCCATTCAGCTTCATTATTTCATAAACTCTTGTTGACCAAAACACCTGCTTACTTATATAATAAAATACGCTATCGATCTGATATTCATAATATAAATATTCGATATAAAAATACTATAACTCCTCCTATGCACTGCACAAAATTTTATGAACGATCATTTTCCTACAATATGGCTAAAATGATTAATGATTTACCCCATACTACCAGATCAATGACATTCAATAAATTTAAGAAACACATTATGTCAAATATTGACAGCATTTTGTAACTTACTTATACCAGACCACTATTTATTATACCATTATCATATAATATATTATTAAAATAATCAAAGACTTATTTATAACAGTTTTAAAATATGTTTTGTATTACATATTATTCTATTTAGTTGTATGTCACTGATTCTTTTTTGGTACTATCTAGCCATCTGCGGCTTTTTGGGGGTTAGGTGGTTGAACAGGTAGTCAACTTAGTTGGCTAATCTGAACCTCGCCCTTATCCATTTTTTATTTAGTTATTTCGCTTATTGTATTTTGATTTATACAGATGGATAATAAAGACCTTTATTATTATTATTATTATTATTTATTGACGTTATTTTTAAATATTTTCCACGTTTATTAATAAATATACACGTGTCCTCAATGAGTTTTCGGGTATAGTGAATATCACAAACATGA
The DNA here is from genome assembly GCA_029963805.1 of Aromia moschata. Classification (NCBI taxonomy): domain Eukaryota; kingdom Metazoa; phylum Arthropoda; class Insecta; order Coleoptera; family Cerambycidae; genus Aromia; species Aromia moschata. Next base: position 73,158 of record JAPWTK010000886.1, read on the forward strand.
AAATTTCAAAATGCGATATCTCGGCGAAAAAATAAAATTATTTCAGCAGCCTCAACGGCATTTGAAAGAGGAAGACTTGCACTTTAAGATCCCACACATAATTTTCTGAGAGAAAAAAAATTGTGGTGCTACATAATTTATGTCAAAAAACAGTGTTTTTTGCACTTTTAGGTTAGAATATCTCAAAAACCTGAAGCGATAGAGCAATTATGACCCGGATTTGTTTCAATTCAATTACTACTCAACGGAACGTACAATTCATTGTCCAAGGGCAAAATCGTGCAGGGTAGAATAATTTATGAAATATTAGTTATTATTAATTTACGAAATATTTTGTAATTACTTCCACATCTACATAGTGAATTGGAAGATACTAAGGATATACTATGAGATTTGAAAAGAACACGATATATATAAGCACGCTACAGTTTTTGAAAAGCCACAAAATTTCATTCTTAATTCCTGGACTAATTTGCGGCAACGACATAATCCCTTTTCAGCCCAATCAACGGGGAGAAAACCGGTCACTAATTGTTATCAGCAAACAAAAAATATGGTTGTATAGAGAAATAAATTCTAAGAAAGATAGCGATTTTGCGACTAGAGTTTTAATGGCGAACATAACCAAAAAAATTCTCAAAAGTAAAAAAAACTGTATGGCTGTATTTCTAGTTAGCAAGAAGTCTGTTCAAATCAAATTGGAATTTATACAGCAAAAATACGAAAACGCGAATTTTGACGTTTTTTTTTAAATTTTCTCAAATGTTTATGAACCGATTTTTTTCGTTCACATCTCATTCGACGCACATTTTTAAGACCTACAACTTTCTAATTTAACTTTCTTGTGTAGGACTTGAAGCTTTTTTTTATTTGCAAAAAACCGTTTTTTTGACTTTTGCGAATTTTTTTGGTTATGTTCGCCATTAAAACTCGAGTCGCAAAAAACGACATCTTTCTTAGAATTTTTTTCTCTATACGACCATATTTTTTGTTTGCTGATAACAATTAGTGACCAATTTACATGCGGGCTTTCGCTCATTGATTGGACTATTTCCAGGATATGTTGAATGTAGAAGGGGAGATACGTTTTTGATTAACGTTAACGTTAAGATTTGTTTAACGTTCGTACGAGTATGAGACCGTTACACTCGAGTGAAATTCCCTAAAGAGTTTTTATTTTTATTTTTATTATTTCCTAACTAGAATAAAAAGATAATAAATGTGAGAGTTTCCCGTCACTATTTTCTGCGGTCGTTTCTTTAGGGGATACGGTTTTTTTTCGAGGGAATAATTGTTTTAAATAATAAGCAAGGTCCGGAAATGTGAACCACAACGCAAGGTCGGCACTATACTGCTCTATGATAATTATAATATAAACCATATTTGTTAAGTGCCTTATAAATTATGCACGCGTGTATTTCTTGCCCGTGCATACATACGCTACTTACCGTGCCTGGTAACACGCTAGGATTCTATGTGCGCCGTAGTACGCCAGTCCCGTGCGGGTACTCTGTATGTTTGAACGCAGTTTAACTCTGCGTTGTGGCACATTTTCCGGACCCTAGTAAAACTGTGACATAACGCAGGGTCGGCACTATGCAACTCGATCATAATTAGTATAAACCGTAAAAAAAAGTATAAACCGTATTTGTAAGCGCCTTGTAAATTATGTCCGCATGTATTTCGTACTTACGTGTACTTTTAGAAAAGGGGAAATTTGGTTTGATTTGTACGTAATATTTTGCGCATGTAGCCTTTCCTGAAACATGGTCGACAATATTTGCTTTAGATGTTTTATTTGCCAAATACATATGTATACGATTTTCCATCGTCAAGTAGCCATATCAAAACATAACAAAGATATACGCAATAAATTTCTGTGGCTGATAGTGGACGAAACAATAGATTTTTGCGGTATATAGATCATTAATGTTCTGATACGAATTTTGGGAGTTTCTGCTATTTCGCCCCCAATGTTGATAGCCAGTAAACAGGTTTTGCTAAAAACGGCTAAAAGTTTAGAAATAGTAGTTACATGTGCATTGCCCTCTGTAGATGTAAAAAATAATAATATACTGATGTTAGTAACAAAAAACAACTGTTAGTGATAAAATCAGTTGTGCGAAATTCGTGAAAATAATGTGCGTTGTGTGTCGACCTCTGTCCACGTGAACTATTTTGAATTTGCAACTTTAACTTCAGTAGATGTGGAACGACCCTAGTAATAACACATTGAATTGAAATATTATATTATGTTATTATAGTATATTATTTTCTTTTCGATTAAGGCCAGAGTCCGAGGACGAAAGACTTTCTGTAGTTCGTGAAAAAGTTTACATTTTATTGCTGACAAGGGAACACAGGCAGTAGTAAAAATCAAGTTTTAATGAGACTTTGTAGGTTTGTGAAATCCCTCAAAATAAAAACACTGAACATTTTTCAGCGGGTTATCGCTTTTCACAGCGTACCGCTCCTCACTGAAAAACTACTGCCCATTGCTCATTGTCGTGATCTCTAAAACTATCAGATATTTTTTTAAGTATATATTCCTTTATTACATGGATTATCTGTCGCGATAGTACCTCAGTGAATAAAGAGAGGATGACGAGTACTCCGAGAGCTATATTTGTGCAGGTTCGGCTTCTGCCTATAGCAATTTATTGATGTCTGTTACAAAAATTGGTCGGGTGACCTCCAGTTTTTTCCTGTGTGATCTTTTCTAACATAATCATAATAATTCTCAGAGGGAAGATTTTAACTTTTTTGATTTGTGATTCTGGCTTTATCTTACTTATTAAAAATAATGGCATATTTAGTAGTTTCTTTGGCCAAAAAGATTTTTTATATTAAATTTTTTGAATATTCATTGATTTAGAAATACATTTTTAAAGCCGTTTTTGGAAATATAAAATAGTTTCCTAGAAAACATCTTTGTGTTTGCTGCATAGACTTATATTTTGGGGTTGCCAAAAAGTTTATAATTTGGGGCTATACCGGGATTCATTCATTTTTTAAAAATTCTGGGTATTTAGTAAACGAGTAAAAATATTTTTGCGTATGCTGTATTTTACATATTTTTTTTCAAATCAGTCTATTTTGCCCATCTAATTTTAAAAACGACCCTTTGACGATTTCAAATTTTAAAAACGACGTAAGTGATTAATACCTCCTTCCATTTGTTGTTGATGATTCTGCTACTTGTTTAACATCGCATATGCCTTGAATATGATGATGAATCCTATGATGTCATATCTCGAAAAGAAAAGACAATTTGGAAATGTTACTTACTGCTAAATATGTCTTTTTTAAAATATAAATTGACCAGTCTGAGCATATTTTATAAAAAACTTTTCCATAAAGAGATCTCTAATTAATTCTAAAGTGTATAACCTCACTGTTAGCATACGTGGCCACATATCCTTGTGGAGTGGCACTCAGAAGACATTAACAAAATTAATTGTTTTCTTTTCAAACCAGGGAGTTGATTTCCAAAAAGAAGAATTACACGGATATCTTCACTTCGTATTATATTATAGAAGTGAGTGAACCAGTTTTTATAGAAAATTTCTAAAATTGGCGTGGCCGAACATTAACGTTACAGAAGCCACTATCCAATAAAATTATCGTCAACGATAATCTCACCTACTCCCTACTTTACTATATGTTAACATCGCAAGAAGCAGTTTGTATATCACGGGGGTAGACGACTTCAGGTAAATTGAAAACTATTTCTCAAAACCCATACCAGGCAAAACTCGAAAATTGTAAAACTCAAATGATTCTTCTAAAATTTGTTATCTAATTTGTTATCTAATTATTGTTATATGATTTGTTACTTATTAACATTGAAAGTGAAATTTTATAGTTGTAACAACATTGAAAGGTGACAATCGATACTTAAAAGTTTGCAATAGGTATGTTAAAAGAAACAATTATGTTTTGTATTATGTAAAAATACCATTATGTACCTCAAAAAAATAAATCTTGAGAGATGGGTTAGACAGTAGATGGTTTTATACTTTTTATTTACACCCTAATGTAATTTTTAGTTTCAAATCAATGTTCACGTAATGTAAGGTTTCTAAATAATATGTATTCAGAAATAGGGATAGTAAAAAGTATTGTACTTTCATAGGTAAAAAACCATATCTATCTAGCGGCCGTAGTTTTGAAAATAAGATTTGTCAAGTTAGGAATGAAAATTGAGCTATACAGGGTTTGTCCGGAAAGTAATGTCAGTGAATTTTTTTCCCGAGACTGTACGCGCCAGCCCGCGCTTTACGTGCTGGGATTGTGGTGGGGTGATCTGGCAACAAGATCCAACCAGCGTCAGTTGGCTACCGGTCTTTGTAGCGGTCGCATCACTCGTTCTTTGAGAGTCGTTACAGTGACCCGGTGCAAGAAAAAATGCAACGTTCGCTTGAGCAACGGATGGCGATCAAGTTTTGTGTGAAACTGGAGAAGAGTGCTGCGGAAACCATTCCAATGTTGAAGAAGGCTTTCGGCGTCGATTGTCTTTCGGACAGGCAAAGTTTCCGGTGGCACAAGGCCTTGGCAGAAGGTCTGGAAGATGTCAACGACGAGAACCGCGCTGGACGGCCATCAACCTCCTGTTCCGACGACAATGTGAAACGTGTGCGTGACTTGTTGAACACTGACCGTCGTCTAAGTGTCCGTTTAATTTCCGAAACATTAGACATTACGAAAACCATTGTTCACGAAATTGTGTCGGAGTCTTTAGGAATGAGGAAGGTGTGCGCGAAGCTCGTGCCAAAAGTTCAAACGGACGATCAAAAAGCGAGGCGCGTCGAAACCTGCCAAGAACTTTTGGACACCTGCGAAGACAACCACGTTTTCCTTGGTGACGTCATTACCAAGGACGAAAGTTGGGTCTTTGAATACGGTCCGGAGACGAAGAGGCAAAGTGCGGAATGGCACACGTCGAACTCCCCTCGCCCCAAGAAGGCCACGATGTCCAGGTCAAAGATCAAGACAATGCTGCTTGTCTTTTTTGATTGCCGGGGATTGGTCAATCATGAGTTCGTTCTTGCTTGCTTGCTTGCACCGACGCTTTAAAGGCGATTCCGGAAAACGAATACCGTGCGGCGTTTGATAGGTGGGAGACCCGCTGGAACCGATGTGTGGACGCAGGAGGAATGTATTTTGAACGTTTATAAAGATTTGTACACATAGAACCAATAAAAACCATTTTTGAAAGATCACTGACATTACTTTCCGGACAAACCCTGTAAAAGCGTTTGTCACATCTTAGGACAAATAATAAATTGAATGTTAAGATATAGACGTAATAATTATTGTAGCATTTTTAAACAGCGTAACTTGAAAAAACAAAACATATTAAGAAGTTAAACAGATTTACAATGTCTTAAACTGCAACGTCTAAGTTATTTCTGGCATAACATTATGAAGGATTTATGACCAAATTTCGCCTGAAAAGAAAAGGAGAAAAAACCTTCTATCGTTATTCTTCTCACGGCTCAGATTCTTTATAACAGTAATTATTACTTTCCCAAAGCCGCCTAGATAACTTCCCGGAAGACCTTAAGATAAACTTATAAATTATTTAGAGGGACATTTTTTTTTCGTTTTAAGGCTGATAAGGGTTGACATTTGATTTACGGCTGTGCCGACATAAATTTTCTATATTAGGAAGCGTGCTCTAGGAAATTAATTCCCAACTTTCAACCAAGCTGGGGTTTCAAACAATACCATACATTGCGATTAATATAAATTATAATACATAACGATAAAGGCATAATTACGTTTTGAAAAGAAAGCATTATTGCTAGCTATAATACCCTACTCGGTTCGAGTCTAAAATATTGTGGTTGATTAAAACACATTAACGCCCAAACGACGTCAATTTTTAGTAAGTTTTCAACGGGTTTATTTTGTATGTTATTGGACTAAAAAAATTTTGCATTATCACTATTCCGACGCAAAATTTGATGCTCTTTCAGAATCCCTGCTCAAAATCCCGATTAGAGACCAAGAAAAAAATAGGGCCGATTTAAACATGAAAAACGTGAAAATTTTCGAAAAAAATTGTTTTCTAAATTTGTTTTGCTATGTTACCTGAAGAAATTCATGCTCTAATAATGATCAGGGGTGATCACGATAGTTGAAGTTTAACAGAGAATTTGTATATAATCATCGAATCACTTCTTTTTACAATATGGCGGCCAGAACGTAAAAATTCTATGAAAACTTTAGCCAATATGTTTTTTTCGGAATCTATTGAGTTTAGCAAAAAATTATCTAAGAACAAAAATGTCTTATAATTAGTCAAAGATTACCCTCAAATTTTTTCAGAATAAAAAAAAATTAAAATTTCAATTTTTCGCCATTTTTGAAAAAACAAAAAATCATCTCAAAAAAATTCTGAAAAAAATTTGAATTTCTTCCGGTAACAGCAAAAAAAAATTCGGAAAAAAATTGTTTTCGAAAATGTTTTTGATTTTCATGTTTAAATCGGCCATTTTTTTTGAAGTCTAATCGGGATTTTGAACTCGGATTCTGAAAGAGCATCAAATTTTGCGTCGGAATTCTGGTAATGCAAATTTTTTTTGTCCAATAACATACAAAATAAACCCGTTGAAAACTTCGTCGAAAACGTCGGTTGGGCGTTAATGGGTTAATAAAACAATGGACCAACATTTTTTAAAAGCGAAAAAAAGAAATGTTTCAGCGAAAAGTTCAGTTGTCAGAAATCATATATGTATCAAAATCATATCAGTTCAAAATATAATAATATCTTAATGATTAGAAAGTTACTGTTTCGTCCAGTTAAGAGTACAAAGAATTTTACATTCATAGCTCTAGCAGCAAATGCAAGAAATTTGAAGAAATATTCTTTTACAGTAAAAACCGTAGTACACATACATATAGAGAAACAGGTCGTTTTAATTACAAGAATGCATATTTTGACTGCCCATCACCTTTCAATGGTCAACTGGTTTCGAGACATGAGAACATCCTCAATTTCTTCAAATGGCAATACCCTATTTTTAGTGTTGGCTTTAGTAAATCCAGTATTATTTAAAACGATTTCATACAAATTTTGCCACCTTGCATTAGAACATTTTAGAAAAAAATCGTAATAAAAATGGAGACACACATTTTTATAATTTCCAAAAATTAAGTTCCAAACATCATAACATAGTATAAAACAGTCGCTTCCCGCTGTCTGTCCCTACCTATGTATGCTTATTAGATCTTTAAAACTACGCAACGGATTTTGATGCGGTTTTTTTTAATAGATAGAGTGATTCAAGAGGAAGGTTTATATGTATAATACATGCATAATATAGTACAGAAACACTGATAATTTTAGAGGTTTCTAATGTGATGTAAACCGTGCGAAGCCGGGGCGGGTCGCTAGTTAAAAATAAAATATAAGATGGCCAAATCTTGTTCTCTTGAACTGGTTCTCAAATTGCCTTCTTGGCAATAGGCAAGTCTATCTACAAATTGACTGAGTACATTGTTAATGACTTTTTAATGTTTTGACTAAATTTCTCACCGTGTTCTGTTCTTTAAATCATTTAAAGTGGTCTGTAGGTATAGACTTTCCTTCCAAATCACCACAAAGAAAATATTTAGTTGAGGGGGATATTTAAAGGGAAAAGTCTAGATCAAGAAGTTGCCGGTTGGCAGTTTGAGAACCGGTTAGTCTGATCTTGCACTTTACGGTGTCTCCTATCGATATTCAACAAAAGTATCTTTTATTGCGCAGAATATCTAAAACGTCATAATACCTTGTCAAAAATAATAAGAAGGATACACAGATAAATAGGAGTCGGAACTACAAAAGCGATATTTGATCTTAGCTACAATTTTCCGTTTTCAGGAAAACAGTCGAATGTCAGGATAAATTTGAAAATTTCGTTCGTTTTTCAATAAATACAAGTACATCGTTTCTATGCCGTTTTAATAAAGAAAAATGTTTTGTATTAAGTGGATCTTATTTAACGCAAGTATCTTATATGTGTTTCCATTAAAAAAAAAATCTAAGGCAACCACATATAAAAATTTGTTAATTAATTTTTTCTACGAATTTCAATAAAATGTACAAAAAAACCGTCCAATATTAACATACCAAGATTGGAAGACCTAGGCTTCAGTCATTTTTATGTAACAGAATAGTAAATGCAGATGTATTTTTAATAAAATCTACGTACTAAGATGTTACCTCGCAAATGTGAATATATGTAGCAATAATTAGAAACTACAGTGAAGCAACAGTAGTTTTGCCCCTGGCCGCTGTAGACAAAACCTGAGATTGTGCACATTTGGGTTGTAGCTGTAGCCGTGAACGCTTAGATAAGTACAGTTTATTATTGTTTGCTTGTGGATATGTCTTATATCTCTGAGATATGGTTGTACTATCTCGTACTACGTTCGCTTTGTTCATTAGCGGGTGAAGCTATTCTAGGTGTGCTGTACAAATATAAATAAAAAAATCTCACAGTACTGGCAGTTTGATTCATTTTCATATTTGCGTCGGTCTGAATAATTCGCACGTTTCTGCATCCATTGTGCAACCGAGCTTATGTTTGAGTTCAAAATATTAAAACACCTTCCTCAGAATTCTCATACTAGTCATTAGTTTAAAATAGTAGTGTCTTGAAGTCATTCACTAACTTGCAAAGTTTTTCATTTTCCCTGTTCCGCAGAAGAGAAACTAATTATTGGCCACCGGGTTTTTACGTGGGTTTTTAGGTCAGACGAAGTAAACGTGGGCGCAGTTCTTCCCTTTCAACTTCCTTGAAATCCTAATTATCCTGCAGTTCCTGCGTTTCTAATTTACGCGGCATTGTATGCGACTGAAGTAAACGCTTTTAAGGATCTCGCACATTAATTCAGGATATGGTTATGAGAGACTGTGAGATTTCTTCTCTTGTGCGCTTTTTGAAAGAAAAGTACGTCATTAAAATATGTTTCGATTTAGACTGAATTCATATAAAGTAAATTTATTAAGAGATTAAAATTAAACTTATACCACCATTCCAGAAGACAGTTTTGTTAACTTTTAGGGTTTCATATACCGTTTTTCAAAAGATATGTAGACGACATTGTAACAGCTATTCCAGAAACAAGAGACTCAGACATTTTACAAACTTTCAACAGCTTTCACCAAAAAATTCAGTTCACGTTAGAGAATGAATATCAAGATAAAACTCTAACATTTCTAGATGTGTTGCTAATCCGTAATGAAAACAACAAAATAATAACTGACTGGTGCATGAAACCTACAAATTCCGATAGGTATATGAATTTTTACTCCAACAATAGTTTTAAACAAAAACTTAATATCATAAAAAATTTAACTTTAAGGGCAATTAATTTGTCACATGATATGTATCACCAAAAAAATATGCAGTTAATTGTAACACTATTAAAACAAAATGGTTATCCAACAAAACTGGTTAAACAAATTAACAATGAAGTGATGAACAAAATAGCAATAAATAAGAAAGACAACAAAAAACAAAAAAGATGTCATTAAAAACAACAACAAAAAGATATATTTCAAGTTACCCTATATACATATATTGTCCGAAAACTTGTCACGAATTCTCACCACAGAAAAAATAGCTGTAGCATATAAAAATTCAAATACAGTCTCACAATGTTACTCCAAATTAAAATCAAAAACTTCTAAATTAGATAAATAGAATGTTGTGTACGAAATTACTTAAGACTCTAACTGTAATAAAGTTTACATTGGTCAAACAAAAAGATATTTAAAATATAGAATAAAAAGAACATGAATATGACATAAGAACACTAAATAAAGAGGGAAAAAAGACACATACAGCACTAGTGGAACACATAATCAATAATCCAGAACACAAATTCAACTTTGAAAACTGTAAAATATTAGGAACAGAACCAAACCTTAAAAAACGATTACTTTTAGAAATGGTATAAATAAAAATGAAGAAAAATAGCATTAATAAACGTAGTGACATGGACGACTTAAATTCAGTTTATTACAACATTTTCATTGTCTCAAATCCATTAATAAGACTGCTTCCCACTCCCTAACACAAATGTGATATGCGTACGACAGGTTAGATTCTCTCAAAACCTTCATTACTATATTAATTTTTAAAGTGTATTGTCCTGATAATAGTGTTTTGTTTTTATCTTTATACATTTACTATATATGTATATAGACAGTACCGCCAATGTTTGTAATGTACCACCTTACATGACAACAATAACAATATTGATGTAAGTAAAAGTTACAATTGCTTTTCTGTAGTAATATGTAGTTTTTTAAAATCTATATCTTATATCTACTTCTGTATAAAATTGTAGTGAGCCCTGATGAAGGAGAAATAAAGCTCCGAAACGTTGGCAAAAATCGAATAGTTGTTATTTATTCCTGGACCTAATCCAACCAAACAAAAAAACTAATAGAGAAGAATGTTGCTAAATTCCCCACAGATATTAAAATTAAAGCCGCAAATAACTAAAAGAAAATCAAGCAATTTTTTGAACAAGATACAATGATTTGGAAAAATATTCTTTTTATTCATATTTTGTAAACAGTTAAGGTTGGTACATTTTTAAGGTATTACAAATATAAAAAAACACTAGATCCGTTTACACTTTTTTCCCAGAACAATAATTTAACAGAAAAAAAGACACTTTAGCAGAGCTTACAAGACTTTATTATTATTATCTGTAACATATTACCTTTTCAAAATTAATTTTCTCGGTTATTAATGCGCAAAAGTTGAAAAACCGACATAGCTGAAAAGGAAATGAAAATTCCTTTCGGACGAGGTACCGTAGAACCCCCCTTGATTTAAAATTTTGGGAGTTGTCATAGTTTAGATACGGTGAAAGAGGGGTGATATATATTCATGTTAAAAAAGGCTCTTTCAGAATACTTTCGTTCAATAACACATTTCAAATGAATTAACTGTTATACGTTATAATAGTAGGAACAAATACTAACTGAATATTTTAATTGACCCATCCGACTTTTAAATTGTGATCGATTTTTTTATTTATATTTTCTGCTTCTTACACAAAATTTAATTCGCATTTGTACTAGATCTTGTTTTTTCATAAAAAAGCATTTAGATGTCCCAATATTGTAAAATTTCTCAAAAATACAAAATGAGCCTCATTCTTAGTTATATGTCCTTTGTCTATTTTTATTTTTGTTTGTATTGCATAGTAAATAGTTAGCTAATATTTAGCTAATAAGACAAAATTGAATTTGTTGTTTTTCAGTTTCAGTAGGCATAACATCTATATTCTCAGAATTTTTCATTAGTAGTTTAATATTTATTACAGGTAGCCAGTAACTCAAGTATCTGGGAGATTTGTTAAGAAAGTTTTACCATTGTAATAGTATTATGATATTAAAAATTGTATGCCAATGAAAGAATTGTATTTCAGTTTTCACGTTTATTTAGGTCCATTTTGAGTTAGTGTTTAAAAATAAAACTGCAGGAAATTTCATCTAATAATATCATTAATGCGGAGTAAGAACACTACTAATTTTTTATTTAATTTGCATTTTTTAACTATATTTCTATTAATAATTTTATATTTTCGACTTTAATATTTATTCGTCATCACCAAGTCATTGGGTCTGCATTTTTTGTATATATACTTATTTATGTGTTTAATTTTATTTTTAGATTTTTGTATATACAAAAAATAAAATATATTATATTATATAAATAAATTTATATAATATAGTTTCGTTCATTTATATTTATTTATATAATATACTATATTATATAAATAAAATCACATATATATGTGATGCAAAATGTGAAAAGGTACCAGATCTCGGAAAGTGAATTTTGCACTACAGCCCAAAACGCAGTTGTTGCAAAAGTCGAAAAATTAGTACTAATTCCGGATTTCAATGGATATAGTTGTGCTAGACATATCTGGCACCCATGTACAGTAGAAATAAGTCGTTGGATTGGAGCAATAGAAGACGAGATATCGATTTTTTGTGTACAGTTCTGTTCCAAAACAAACAAAATGTGTTTTTCTCAAAATTACGATTTTACATATTGAAACTTTTACCTGCTTTCAGTTCGAGCTATATTAACGCTAGAGACTTCATTTTTTTAATCAAGCGAAATTTATGCTCTATCGGAATCTGACCCCCCACCCGAAAACAGTTTTCCGACATCTGGTACCTGTTCACAGGTTGCATCACATATACTTAATTATTCGGTATTTTCTATTTTATAGTAGGTATTAGGTACTCATATCAATGAGTACCTAATATCAGCACCTAATTTTGTTTCACAAAGCGCAAATATGTATTTATCATTTTATATCTGTTTACAATTATTTGGAGAAAGAGTAACCCTTCCAGGCCAAGCCGACCGAACTGTGAATCTGTCGCATGACGCACTGTTTTCTCGTAAATAGTTTACACATACATACGCTCAATAGTATTTTGAATACTAAAACAATTACCTAGATTGTTTCACTTTTTTTGTTAATATTTCTAGTGCTTAAAATCTAAGTATGTATGGCCTTTGAAAAGGAACTCAGGAAAATGTCCACTTTTTTTATGTATGAACGTTTTGTACTAAAAAAAAAAACGGTAATTAACGTTTAACTAATTCATATTCTTTGAAACATAAAGGAGGATGCCGAAAAAAGGGCGATTCTTGGACTCAAAATGTAACGCAAAAATGAAATGGTTTTGAGCCACATATGTAGACAGGTTTTCTGGGTAAGCTCTTTTTGTGTCTTGTTTTTCGTGCACCTAACTTTGCCGAACCTAATTAGGGAACTAGCATGTAATACAATGTTTCTCCATATTATTAAAGCCGGCAGATCCGGACGGCTGGCCATAATCGTACGCGTCATACTATAGAGACATCCAAAAAAAAAACGTCATCAAAGTTGGCCGAGAAAAAAAAAGACGTATTTCTATTCTTAATCAATTTATAACCTTATTTACTTGTCAAGACTGTCACATCATATGACAGCCATTGTTTATTTTACAAATTGTGACAGTCACTTGTCAAAAGTTTATCATAACCGAAAGCTTAGACATGACCGCTATTTCCATCTCTCTCGTTCATAGCCAGAGTTGATGACGTTTTTTTTTTGGATGTCTCCATACTTACTACTTGTATGTGCAAAAACAATAAACATGTTGCAATTTATAAAGAGATGGGTTAAACTTACCCTGTTATTTACGTTGAAATGTGTGAAAACTTTGTGGGCCACTCGCGCTGTTTAGCCAGCTTATAGCTTAGCCGTTATTATTTCTAATGCTTAAAATCTAAGTATGTATGGCCTTTGAAAGGAACTCAGGAAAATGTCCACTTTTTTATGTATGAACGTTTTGTACTAAAAAAAAAAAGTGTTAATTAACGTTTAACTAATTCATTTTCTTTGAAACATAAAGGAGGATTCCATATCTGTGGGAAATTTAGCGACCTTCTTCTCTATTAGTTTTTTTTGTTTGGTTGGATTAGATCCAGGAGTAAATAACAACTATTCGATTTTACTATAGTAATTTTTAAAGTGTATTAGTCCTGTTAATAGCTTTTAATTTTGTCTTTTATCTTTATACATTTACTATATAGGTATATAGACAGTGCCGCCAATGTTGTCATGTAACGTACCACCTTACATGACAACAATAACAACATTGATTGAGCCCTGATGAAGGAGAAATAAAGCTCGAAACGTTGGCAAAAGTCGAATAGTTCTTATTTACTCCTGGACCTAATCCAACCAAACAAAAAAAAACAAACAAAGGAGGATGCCGAAAAGGGCGATTATTGGACCCAAAATGTAACGCAAAAATCAAATGGTTTTGAGCCACATATGTAGACAGGTTTTCTGGGTAAGCTCTTTTGTGTCTTGTTTTTCGTGCACCTAACTTTACCGAACCTAATTAGGGAACTTAGCATGTAATACAACTGTATCTCCCTTATTATTAAAGCCGGCAGATCCGGACGGCTGGCCATAATCGTACGGCGCGCGTCATACTACTTACTACTTGTATGTGCCAAAACAATAAACTGTTGCAATTTATAAAGAGATGGGTTAAACTTACCCTGTTATTTACGTTGAAATGTGTGAAAACTTTGTGGGCCGCCGCGCTGTTTAGCCGGCTTTACTTATTATGCATACACAGACTTACGCAGGAATAGTGGTATTCCCGAGTAAACCGCGAGATTAAAAATCTTGTGCATTAGCGTATTAACACAAGTTCATCAGGCATACAGAAAAGGATTTTGTAATTAAAACACTAATAGTGATTCCTACGTATTTTTACGCACTGAAATCAATTGCGATATCCACACCGCTCCAAGACATCACAGTTATTAGCTAACATCCAAAAATACCTAAATATCTCAAAAAAGTAGAATAAACAGAAAGAAAATGTTTGTACTTTGACGTGCTGAAATCGATTCTGATATGCTTATTACCCTAACAAGTCGCAATTTTTCCTAACCTCAAAAAAACACCTAAAACATCGAAAAAATACTTCCTATACTGCATAATAAAGGAAGCAAGATTCACAGATCCAAGACACAGACATGCGCGAGAATAACGAGATTTTTAAATCTTATTTAAAAATATCCTTAAGTAAATTTCATAGGGGCACATACAAAATATGTTTGTATGTGCCTTCGTTGTGAACTCGGTGGGGCCATTCACAAGATTTTTCCAAGCAAATGCAATGGTGTTCCTACAGTTTCTCGGGAAAAAGACAGTTATTCCTACATAAGTCTATGTACGCTTAATAGGGGATAACATTTTATTCCATGCCAGCCCGTATTTGTTTCGGTAAAGTTAGTGACACGAAAAATAACACTCAAATGAACTTACCCAGAAAAACTGGGCCTAAAACCGCAAAGAAATTTGACTCACAAACTATAATGTTACAAAAATTACTTATTAAATATAAGTCTCAGTTGCCCAAAACAGGTATTTTAGGAAAAGGGTTTGAAAATTTATGCCCTTTAACAGGAACACAGCATACTTATTATCGCAAAATTCTAGATACCTTGACGTAATAGAACGAAACGTTGACGTAAATAAAACGAAACGAAAAAGAAAGTTAAACAACATTGAAAGAACTCATCGTATCCTGATGACCTTGAATGTATTCAAGGACCCGGGAAGTATAAAACCCGAGTTATATGACGTGAGTTATAGACTCGGTTATTTTATTCAAGTTTTATTTAAACAATATAAGTGCCACTCTATTTTATAATAAAAGTTTCAGTACTAACACATAACTCAAAACTGTTTGATTTTTTCGTTACATTTGGGTTTGGGATTTGGTCGTTACAATTGATGTTTTTCATTATCCCTTTCATTTCAAAATTGTCTTTTAGGTTCAAAAATGCCTTTCCATTTCTTGATCTAACACGATTCCTTTTCTCGATTATTATGAAGATATAAAATATTCAATGCATTAATTCTTATACAAACCCCTGGACTAATTATAATGCGTTTGTTTAACCACCTAAATGAGGCTAGAGCCCATAGAGATTTGTTTCCAAATATCGCTACTTGAGGTTTACCGTCAGCCTACAGTGACACACTTATTACGTAAATTTGAAACTACTCTTACGTTATCTTACGTTACCTTAGTTCTGTCAAGAACTTCCACATATGCTGAGAATACTTTTGAGTGGGAAAACAATATAACCTGAGACAAACAAAGGTCGTTAAAACCTTTTGTATCACCAACACCGTTCTCCTATTACGACGGGCGGTACACTGTACCAATTAGGTCTTTCTAAATAAAATTTTTAATTTGAAAAAGTTGGATGAAAATGTTTTCGTTAGAGGTGAACATCCTATGTACATTGCGAGTACGAAGCTCCCATTAACATTCAGCTCCGAGATGGTCTTGCAATATTTGAGCCTTTGTAACTTTTTTTAAGTATCATAATCATAACATAGTATAAAAAACAAAGTCGCTTTCCGCTGTCTGTCCTACCTATGTATGCTTAGATCTTTAAAACTACGTAACTGATTTTGATGCGTTTTTTTAATAGATAGAGTGATTCAAGAGGAAGGTTTATATGTATAATACATGCGTAATATAGTAGAGAAACACTGATAATTTTAGAGGTTTCTAATGTGATGTCGTAAATAAACACATTTTTTTGCGCTTACATCGCAAACGCTGGCTGAACCCGACGAGATAGATCAAAATAATGTACTACAGTATTGTACACCTTAAAAAGGTCTACAAAAAAGTCCGCGATGGTATATGTCTATCTCTTGGGGATAACCCACAATAATCATTTTATCCTTTACTTTTTACGAGAAATATTGGCTTATTTACTAGAGTGATTTTAAGCAATACAGCATTAATCCTTATCCAATTAGGCACCTTAAATACATTGTGCATTTAATATAAATCAATATGGTCCTTTACAGCATGTAATTTAAATGAATATTTTCGAAGATATTACAGATTTAAAATGCAGGGACATAGTGGATTCGGCGGTACCGGCCGGGGGGCCAATGGGGCCGGCGGCGTGCCTATAAATAGCGAGTCGAAGGCCATGCGTTTTTTTTTTTAATTGATAGAGTGATTCAAGAGGAAGGTTTATAATATGTATAATACATGCATATTATAGTAGAGAAATAATGATAATTTTAGAGGTTTCTAATGTGATGTCGTAAACACCGTGCGAAGCCGGGGCGGGTCGCTAGTTGCCTATACTTTTATATGGATATTGCTATTGAACATATAATATAAGTCATAAATAAAGTTTTGCAAAAAAACAGTGTTTTTCAAATATTTTAACGGAAAATATTTTTGCCTGAAAATTTATTTCGTGGACAATAATTGATATTTGTAGATTATTTTAGAAACCAACGCGGTGCTGTATTGTGCACAGTGATAGAGCAAGAGGAGTAATTCCCGACACGTTAACCCCTAACTTCTACTACAGAGTATGAACAAGAACACTGTATGGGCGTTAAAATTTGAAGCAGTTCTAGACCTTAGCAGGACATTGTCTTGATGGAAATGACAGAAAATCTTAAACAAACAGGATATTAAAAAATGTGAGTGCTCTATTTTTTTGTTGTCAAACTGGCTTTTACAGACAATATAGAGAAAAATAATTCTTTGACTCTTTGAGAAACATATTTAATTTTAATTCTTTGAGAAAAACATATTTAGAGCTAACGAATTCCTTGTTTCAGCGAAACAATAAAATATGTGTATTGAGGCAATTAAATCCAATAATTTTTTGAAAGAAATGACATTAATTAAATGTTTCCTCTGAACAACCAATTCACCGCTTTTAAAGGATAACCTCATTTGTTTATATGTATATTAATAAGTGTGCTTTATAAGTATTCCTCAATTCTCTTAGTGTTTTAACATAGTTATGTAGGTACGTTACATATGTAACGTATGTTACATATTTAATATTAGTATTATTTTAAGGAATGCTTCCTGTATCAAGTCTAAATATATGTATATAAAATATAAATATAAGTTTAAATATATGTGAACATACTTGATTTTCGATATAAAGGAAAACACTTTTTATTTTTAATTTCGAAAATTGTTTAAGGCCGTCAACTAATTTTGGTACATTTTTTATGGTTCAGAAGCACACTTTTGACCAGAAAGATATATATTTTTATTTAATCAGTCAAAACAATGTTACGCCACTGATTTTTTGAAAACAGTTTATTATTAATTATTTTAAACAAAACAAGGTCTTTTTCATTTTTGTTGAATTAATTTTTATGTAGAAGTAATGGTTAATCAAAATATTATTTACATACCTACTTTGTTCCGAGGATCTTTTTTTTATAAAAATAACTAGGAATGGCATTTAAATATTATCAAATTTTTAAATTGCATATAACTATTAAGTAACTTCCTGTATACTATCACTGTGTATTTTTTAGTGATGTATTAGTGAAATATTTTGTTAAACTTATTGGTACCTAAAGAACATACCTTAGTTCAACAATTATACAATATTTATAATTAGACTACTTAGCTGAGAGAAAAACTGATATACGAGTAAGTGGTTTGAGCTACTTTTAACCAGCATCATTGTTAATAACAATAAGCAACAAATTTATTATTGTTTGCTTTACTTGTTCGATGAAAAATCAAAGCGGTGCGGTGTAGAAATGTGACCAGAATGGAACTGAAAATTGAATTACATTGTAGTTATTTTGATATATATATTTTTCTTTGTAAAAGTAATAAGGGTCACACACTAATTAAAAAGAAACACAACTAAATTGAATCAGTTGTCTTTCCTATTTTATGTCCATAAATGGAATAGACATTATAATAATGTAGATTTAATCGTCTCTATGGCGGATGATTTCTTAAATTCAGACTAAAAACGATGAACAGTAGAGGGACAAGTTTATATGTAACATTCAAAGTATATCTCTTAATTTTCAACATTAAATGTGCAAGTTAAATCCTCAATAGACAACAGCCCACTCCATTGGTATGTATTAAATACCGGGTGACCACGAGATTACTGCAGGCTCTAGCTGAGGCATGAAAAAAGATATCGATTTCAAATTTCGGGAATGTATATCACTGAAAGGGGTGCAAATTTAGTTATAAAAACAACTGATCATCACTTCCTGTGCGACTGAAATGCCTTAAACTTTGTTATTTTATATGGAACACCCTATATATTAAATATTTTTTTAATTCTACTGAAAAAACTAAGACTAAAACATGTATCATGTGCTATACCTATCTTTGACAGTTTCCGAGAAAATCGCGTTTAAAGATGTCAAATGTATCCCATTACACCCATCCACACATTAACACCAAATCTCTCCTGGAAAGCTCCTTGTCTAAATAAGTGAGGATTTTCTCTTGCCCAATATCTCGAATTATTTTTATTGAACATACCCAAATTCGTGAAGCGTGATTCGTCAGAGAAAAGGATAAAGCGGCTTTTTGTGTGTTGCTGCACTATAAACCAATTACAAAAACTCCAGCCTCCGTTGGTGATCGGCTTCATAAAGATGGTGGTGTACCTGGTACTTAAATGGCTTAAATTTGTGCTTTTTTAAAATATTTCTGACGCTTTCCCGTCCAATTGCAATATTGGCAGCAATTTGTCTAAATGGAGTAGTCGGATCTACCTCAATACACGCCAGGAGCGTTATTAATCTCCGCCTCTTCACTAACAATAAACTCGTTATGTTCTTCTTCAATTCTTTCGGTTTTTAAGTGACG
The DNA here is from genome assembly GCA_029963805.1 of Aromia moschata. Lineage (NCBI taxonomy): Eukaryota > Metazoa > Arthropoda > Insecta > Coleoptera > Cerambycidae > Aromia > Aromia moschata. The sequence continues at coordinate 92,407 of JAPWTK010000886.1, forward strand.
TTCAAGCCAAGGGAAATATTTATCATGTGGTTGTGCACGATCTGGATATCGTTGCCCGTATAAAGCTTTTGCTTCCCTGCGATTTTTTCTCACTTCTCCATACACTAGCAGCATGTCGATTTGATGTTCGCGAGTAAAAAGTGGCATTTTAAATAAAAAAGAAGTAATAACAGTACCACCAAACGTTGTAAACAGTAAGAATGAATTGTCAAATTAAGCAACAATTAAGAAACTGACGTTTAAAAACAAAAGCCTGTGATAGCGCCTACCTATATTAAAAATTCCTAGGCACCTCTGATAGATGCATTGACTGATTCTATCGTTTTCCATTTATGCATCGTTCATACCTATGACATTCTGACATTAAACATTTAATATCTCAAAAACTATGAACTTTGGGTATAGGGAAGTGTACATAAGAATGATTCGAAATTGTTTGTAGAATTCAAATTTCTAATTAGTTATAGGGCATTCCATTAAAATTATTGCAGTAAATTGCTACTAAAGATGACTTCGGTATTTTCCGGTTGAGCCGGAAGTGCGAAATTTTAATGATATCAGGCTTTAGTGCTTCCAAAATAAGTTAAAGATATCATATGAGTTTGTCCCTATTCACTTCTTTTCTTTCAAAAGAATTTTATAAATGACACATTTGACATCTTTAAATGCGATTTTCTCGGAAACTGTCAAAGATAGGTATAGGACATGATACATGTTTTAGTCTTAGTTTTTTCAGTAGAATTAAAAAAAATATATAATATACAGGGTATTCCATATACAATAACAAAGTTTAGGGCATTTCCGGTCAAACAGGAAGTGGTGATCATTCGTTTTTGTAACTAAGTTTTGCATCCCATTCAATGATATACATTCCCAAAATTTTAAATCGATATCTTTTTTCGTGCCTCAGCTAGAGCCTGGGTAGTAATCTCGTGGTCACCCGGTATATGAGTTCACGTATGAAAATCAAAGCTCAGAAGTCTTGTCATGTGGAACATCAATAATTTATCGCAGGAAGACATGAACATGGCAACGAGCAAATATGAGCACGATGTTCATATTTAAATAGGTAGTCAATTTGAAATCCGCAATTCGTTTTACTTTTTTATAGGAGCAGCTTCAGTAGGTCTCATGGGGTTGTTCAGTTTTTGAATGGGATTGCATTCGTATCTTTGTAAGAAATGCGAGGTCGATTAAACCAGCCAAATTTTACATATTTATTACTCATAAGAGTAACGTTCTCAGAAAAAATCATAAGCATCATAAAAAAAATTAAACACGGTAATTTCTAATTTTGTAAAAAAACTGGCGAAACGATTTATCAAACGTTTTAATGAATTGAATGCAAATTGAATTTCAGCTTTTTTCAGTTTTAGAATTTCAGTTTTATTAATTTATTAGCATAAAAAATTTAGGATTTACAACTTCATACATACGACAGCTAAGCGTCGCGACGCCCAAATTGTGTTTTTCTAATGGCTAATTGTATCTCTTATTATAAACATAATATTAGCAGCGTTTTCACGTGTATACAACCGAAAAATTTAGTATTGTCGGGATGTTTGAAATTTTGAGCCCCTTGACGTCTAGGCTAGAAATGATGATTACTAAATAAATTATTTCAGTTTGAGATAAATTGGATGCATCTACTTCTATCGATTCACTTAACAAAAAATAAAAGTAGCCATGAGAAAATCAAAATTTGCGATATTTAGTCCTAGAGTTTTCAATATATTTTAGGTGAATAGAACGGCATCGGCTGTCAAATTTCTCTTCCAAACCTGAATTTAATACATATTTTTTGAGATATCAATATAAGCTGGACCGTGGTGGGACACTTTATATAATGTTCAGCTAATGTCAACTACTTATTCTTGTGAAATATGTGGGTTTCCTTTTTATTCAAAATATATTGTCGATATAAATTGTATTCACTTTATATACATATGTATAGAAATTCCATTCTAAATTGAAAATAGGTAGGGTAAGGAGATACGAGGTAGGATCAAGGAGATATCAGTTTACTAACACTTCGTATGGAACTAATTACGCGTTTCTATACTGGTATGTTACCCGTATATGCCGTATCGTAGTCCACATTGACTTGACGAAACCTGTCACGTATGAGGTGGGCGGAATCTACACTCCCATTGGTCATTGTCGTTACTCAGTAGGGGGGAAATATGCCACCACACACAGTCGATCCAGTCGACCCAGTTGATTAAGTTGGCGGTAATACACGAGTTATAACCACGCTACCTTTGACCGACTGCATCCAAAAAAGACGTTGTTTTTGTGAGTGTTTTGATGTCTTATATTCTGTGCGCCTACAATAACGGCGAAGTGGGTTTTTAAAAGGTTTAAATTATACAAACTTTTATTTTATTTGCGTCATAATTCAATAATTAAAAAATCGATATTTTTTTATCCACACCTCTTTCATAAACATGGCTTTCTGGAGGCCTCTGGAAAATGTCGAAACGGCCGAGTACGATGAATTTAAAAATAAAGACCTACATTGTCAAAGTCAGCGTATTATTTTAAACATATATGAATGCCTAAAAGCGACGTTAATTACTTATTATTACCTATCCCTAAAAGTTATTATTCGAGCACGCCTATGGAATCATAAAGTTGCACCGCTTTTTTTTGTTTCCCAGGCGTATTTATCATTTTCAATTCAGAACAGATGGACTATATATATATTCAGAAGTATTTAGAGTCCTTCTGGAAACAAACTACAACTGACGAGTACCCTTAACGGTAGTCGCATCTCCCTACATCATCGAAGACGCCAATCATGCCCGATGTTGTCGAAGAGTTTCGATGAAATATTCAGCATTCGGGTCCGATTGTTGGGTGCTTCGCTGGCCTCTCCATCGAAAGCTTAGTCGAATCAGTCTATAGCCGTCTCCCAATTTCCCCTAGGGATCTACTTAGAGAAGTCGACTTGTTTAAACTTCAATGAACCTATTAAGTCGGGTTTGGGACTAGACCAGACAGATAGGCGGGTACACTTATCAATAATGTCAGCGAATTATATACGTACAGGGTGACTCGTATCTTAACCACCAAATTTTATCTCGTAAAAGTGTACTAAAGGAAATTGTAATCTGCAAAAAGTATTATCTTTCTTTACCATCTGAGACTAGAATTAGGTATGATAAAAGAAAGAAAATGCACGTCGCCAAACTACACGAGGCAACTGCGCGTCGCGACGCTGCATTACTTTTTTCCAGAGACATATATCAGTATTCTGGCATTGTTGGAAAGGTCTTCTCATATGAACTTTATTTTCCAGATACCTACTATTTTTTTCACTAATATTTTAGCCATTTAGGAATAAATGGGATAGTCAAGATAAAATAAGCAATCGTGTACCTTAACCTTAAAGTTAACGATAGCCTGGATAAGAGTCTCCACATTTTACATTAATTCAAAGCTTTATGCTGCTTACACATATTTCTATATACTATTTAAACATGGAAACGGATTGTTTATTTAACTGGAAATTTAAGGCTAAACACTAGTTTCCAAGCTAAAACACTTTAAGTCATACTTTAATGATATTTTTTCCTTTTGCAAATTGTTTCAGGTAATCATTAAAAGGTTTATTTTATGGGCTGAACTTTACAAAGGTTTGTTTTGCCTATGTAAAAAATATTAGGTACTTAGGACAATGGAAGTGATTTGAGTGACTATGAGCTTTTGATAAATTCATGAAACTGCGAAAAAACATCAAGTCGATATGTTGATAGTTCGTGCATTGTGAACGGACAAAAGCACAAGCGCACTGTCCCGATTTTGAAAATAATGTTTAATTCATATTGCTTCATCACATCTTCACCATGAACTATTTTTTGGTGATATTAAAAGTTGCATCGTAAACAGAAGAAGACAATCAGCAATGATCCGCTGGAATGCGAAGATCACTGTTGGAATAAGACAAGCAGCAGTGATCTGTAGAAAAAACGACTAACCGTTTTTATAGATACCAACGGGTCTATCATAAACACACTCAGTTATCCACTCACGAGACAACAGATGGGATTGAATTTCTGCCAAGCTATAACTGGTTGAGTTACAACTAGGGTTCGGAAAGTTTGCTGTCACGTGTGTTAAATTGCGTTAGACTATCCTGCTCTCCCGGTCCGGGATTGGCGTACTACCACGCATACGCGGGTTCTTGAAGCGTTATCGGCAAGGGTCAATGCCGTACTTAGCACAGGCAAGTAATACACGCGTATATTATTTACAAGACGCTTACGGTTATAATACGGTTTATACTTTCATTATCATAGAGTTTTATAATATTTTCCTACAGGGCCTAACGAGTTGTGTTACACCACTACTGCTTAGCCCGATAATTTTTTTGTATCGTTACACTTATTTTTGCTTTCGACAGGATTAGCTTGTGATATTCTGCGTCTAATTAGCTGATGTTGAAGGAGGTATCGTTAAAAGATATCTGGTAAATTTCAACGTTTTCAAAAAAACGTACCAACTTCGAATATTGTAAATGCTCGTGTACTAGTATTAACGAGTCATTTTCAACTGAATACATTTAAATTACATGACGAAATCTAAAGCTCAACCAAAAATATTACGAACATTCAAAAAAGCCCTGTACACCACCCATTACTATCAATGAAAATTTAGGATTAATATAGAAGGATATTAATCCTAAATTTTTCTCTCTGTGTTTTATTAAAATTTCAGGAACAGTGATTTTACGAAAACGATACTAAGGATGCAGAATTTTGAATTTTCGTGATAGTTTTTTGTTCAACTTTAGATTTTATTCATGTCTAGGAATTTTTTTTCAAATATGACTTCATTGTCAGTTAGTCAAATAGATACACTGAAGATTTCCCTTTAATACGAGTCCACCAACTGCGAAAGGGATTTACTTTTTTCGAAGTTATTTACGTTTCTTTAAAAACATTGGATATTTTACTTTTTTAGCGATATCTTTTCACACAATCGACGTACCGCCTTCCTCTGGCTTTAGACACAGAATATCATAAGCTATAATCCTGTCAGAAACAGAAAAAAAAAATCAATGCTGTAATACAAAAATTATCAGAATTTAAGCAAACTTCAAAAAGTGGGTGTATGATAACTTTCGTTGCTTACTGTATATATAGACCTGCATTGCAAACACATTTCGGGACCTCATTATGTTGTAACATAAACTGACGTGGTATAGGCGCTCTGAACGATTTTTTGATTTATAGGTAAACAAAGTCTTTGAGACCGTTCTTGTGTATTTAATAACATGTTCTAAAAAATATAACTAAAATATATAACATTACAAATGTATACAGAGCTAGTCACAGACACCCCCACACGCTTATCTTTCTGAACGGTTACATGTAGACTAATTAAATTTATAGAGTGAAAATAAATGGACGTAAGCTTTCTACTGGGGGTAACAGGAAACGAAATTGTCGTAGATGACGTCACAGAGACATTGTGACCAATAACTTTAAATATGATCCTATGGTCGAGTGACACCTGGTTTGAAAGATATTTAACAGACCATTCCGTCATACTAATTTTGCTTGGGTTTAGGGTAGATTTGATGGATTAAATAAATATACACTAAAATTTGAGTTTTTACCACTTAATTAAAAATGATTCAAGAACCAGCTCTTATTCAAAGTGTCAAAAATGTACTTCATCTGCTTTTTGACAGTAAAAAATCCTGTTGCTAAACTCTTGGAAGATTATTTCCAAGTTACCGAATTGATCTCGATTGTCTCTCCAGAATATTAAGAATTAACGGCTCAATTGCGGTTTGTAACATCAGATACACTTCACGGTTAAGTTAGTATTCAAAACTACAGGGTCAACTATGTGGGTTTCCCAGATTACCTGTCCAGATATTAATAACATATCCACTGAGGTAGAAAGTACTTTCGTCACTATAACAATTTGTTTTTACATAGTCTGGCTTAGTGTCCGGAAAGTGTGCCACACGCATGGTCGGTATTATGCAATCCTATGATAATTAAAGCATAAACCGTATTTGGCGCGCCTTGTAAATTATGTACGCGTGTATTTCTTGCCCGTACATACGTAGTGAATTGATCGTGTCTAGTAACGTGCACTGGGGCCCTAGTACCTCACTCCCGTGCGGGTGGTTGGGATACTTGAATGCAGTTTTAACTGCGTTGTGGCACACTTTCCGGACTCTATTCTGGCTATTGACCAATTTTTAGTGTACATTTTCACAGAATTCCAGTCTCGGTCAGGGTCGTCATCTGAAAGTTGATGCATTGTTAATTTGTATGGCTGAAATTTGTTTTCTGTCAACACCCGTGTACTGAACTTAACTGACTTCAGAGTTAGATGCAACATGGGCGGTGGAAGAACCATCTGTCATTTGTGCAACTATATCAGTCATCAGGAGTTTTTTGTCCGACAAGATCGTTTGGCATCATTAACACTTAAACCTGTTTTTTCAAACTTATGAAGAATCTCCTCTAAATAAAATCTTCGGTATAGGGCGATCGGGGCACCTCTTATAAAAATGCATTCCGCTGCATGCAAATTGTTTCCACTTTCACGAAGTATTAAGATAGCTGCTACTTACTCAGCTATAGCACGTACCATTTTGCTTATTTAGACACTAAACGCCTCATTAAATAATAATTAATCTAAAAATTCAAGGTATAAGTACCTGTAAAAATATCAAAATTAACGAGGTTAAATTAAAAAAACGTCCACTCTTTTGACAATTTTCCATAGGCGGCCTTTTTATTCTTGAATTAATTGAACGCTCAATTGAAATTTTAGTATTTAGTTATTTAATCTATCAAAACCCTAAATAAAATTAGTGTGATTGAATAGGTCTTTATATACTTACTTTTCTATATGAGGCAGGATGGATTTCGACTAGCACTATATACTATGTACTTATAGTTCGCTATTTTACTTAATAAGTCTGCAGCAGAACATGAATTAGCTAACTAGGTATCAACATTATACAGGAACTAGAAGTAAACATTAAGTAGTTTCGCCCTTCAAATCAGGAAGGAAATCATATACTTTCGATATACGTGATAAATTTCATTGTAATTTGTTTTCTTTAATGTTTTCCATTACTTGTACATGTAAATCATAGGTTACATAACCTTTTAATGCGCGTAATGATTACTAGAAGAATATTACGTATGCGGACTCGTCCTATGTAAACTATTAACAGTGGAAATATAAATGTACATTTTTAAGTCGCATTACCATTATTACAAAAATGTTTCTATCAGGGTACTAAGTTGAAAACGTCAATTTAACGTCCATTCATTAAACTTAACGAAAAAGAATGTGGACAGCTTGATGGATGATTGTTTTTCTTTTGATTCTTACATGGTCGCTAAGTTTTCATTGCGCTTGGGCATAAAATCCGCTCCTTCACCAACTTTAGTAAGTCTGACCCAACCATTTATAACGGTATTGTATGGTTGTATTATTGATGCATTTAAATGTTTCAAAAACCGAAGCTAAAAAGTTTCAAAACAAAAAAAACGGTTAATTAATATTTCAGTAAATACCTGTATCCAAATTTCAGAATAGAACCCATGTCGTATAGACCTATTGATCTTCGACTTGCTCGTTCTTGCTCTTTTGGGTCTTGGAGAGCTTGAAGTGTGCCATCCCATGCTTTAGCGCTTGGTTTCCTGGTCGTCCACAAACACCCAAGTCTCATCACCAGGAACGACACGTTCCATTAAATAGGGATCATTTTCAATCGATTCCAAAAAGCCATGACACCTTTTCTCCTGATGTTATTTTCATCGGTTCTTGAAGATGAACGCCTTCCGCTGCGTGATTAATCTTCAATCGACTGAGAATGCCTTAAAACCACCGAAAAATCTGAGCTCTTGAAAACACTGTCTCCGTAGGGTGTTGAAGTTTTGCAAAAGTATCCGTTGCGTTGTGTCCAAGTCTGAAGCAAAATCAGATAGCACACGGTGCTTCAAAATTAATGTCACTCATTTTTACAACGCACTAGAAAAAAACACGGTTTACGAAAAACAGTCACAAAGAACAAACAAATGACTCTAATAAGTTCAAACTTGTACTGAAAGGGCATTACATATCAACCTACCTCCCCTCCTCCTTCCAAGTCCCGTCTCTGCAGTGTTGCTAGATCGAGCGCTGCGTTGCCAGTGTCATTACTTAATTTACACACCCTCATAAAATTTGACCTCCGGATTAACTGGTATCATTTATGCTTTTTCTTTTAGAAACACAGTGAAACATGGAAATTTCATATTCATATTACATTTCGATATTAATATTCATGATTATGTTCAGTGATGGTGATGGATTGATTAATTAGAAATCATGTGTTAATCTAAAACTTGTGAAAGAAATATCCTGTATTAGAGTGAATGAATTAGAAGAAAATCCAGATATTATTATTTAATATTTTATAGTTTTTGCAAGCGTTTTGTTAAAAATTCAAATATTTAAGGCGATGCATAGGATCAAAAGATGCATAATTTATTTTTAAAAGTACAATGTACATTCAAAAATATAAGTTCAGTTAATTGTATCGTTTATTGCGGATGAACAACTGGAGTTTCAAATGTATAGCATTTTTTATGACTTGATTTCGTTCTTTATTCTTTATTGATCAAAAAATTCGGGATGAAGGAATTATTAGAACAAACGTTTTGACCGCAAAGTGAAAAAAAACATGTCAGAAAAATTTACAGACGCAAAATCAAAGTCAGGATTTTAAAATCTGTATTATTATAGTCTCTTTGTTTATACACCCTTGTAACATTATTGACATCCTGATGTATCGAATGAATTCTGACAGGCAGACGCTATGAGAAGCAAAAGGTGTACTTTTGTCTGACAACAAAGCTTTTATCCTGTGTAAATGTTATTTACGGTGATGTTAAAGGGACCCTGATATAAAAGCTTTTTGAGGGATAAAGGCTTCTAGGCTAAAATCGCCAATTACGGATTATTCCTTTGTTAAGTTGAAATAGTTGTTTTCCATGTGCGCATCTGCTGTTATGTTGCACATAACGGTTGATTTGACCTGAAGTACCGACTTTGTTTAATTAATAGTTTGCCTCAGATTACTTCTCAAAATGATTCCTTTTTTTGGAGTGTTCAGCCGATCAGATTTGTTCGATATCTTGAGATCATTTTCCTAGAATAAAGCTTATGAGTTCTTATCACCTTTGTCGAAGGTAACAGATTTGTTTCGGTGAAGCGTAAGACAAACACAATAATTAGGTAACTAAGTTCTGGTGTTTTCAATATTTAAAAAACTAATTATGACACAAAATTTCCACTAGGTGATACAGTTTTTCTTGTCAGGTAACTCGCAACACAAACAAAGTACATCTGGTATTATTGTTGGCTAGTTCGAGTTCTATTAAACTTAAGGGATGATGAGGTACTTCTTCAGCACTCTGTCTAACCTCTACATATCTATTGGTTTTTTAAACAAAGGTGTGCTTATATTTTTGTATGTAGGAATTTATTCTTTTCTAACGATTTTTTCTAACAATTTTTCTTAAAAACAAATCACTAAATTGGTCATGAACAAAAGAGATGTATAGAGCAATCGTACTCAACTGTTGTTACTTTTATTAGGTACCTCCACAGTTATAGGAGTCAAATCAGATGACTAGACTGTTTGTGGTTGTTTGCACAATTCTCCTCACTTCTTAAACTTTTTGTACAGTGCGAACTGTAGGTCTCCCACCGCCTTTCTTTCTATTCGCACTTCCCATTTCTCTAAACAAAGCCATATATCTAGTCAAAACTTTATTAAAGTGGTCGAAATCCATGTGTGAAAAATCTGTTTGAAAATCCTGAAAGGCGGTGTTGAATATACCTATATCTACTGGTCATCAACCCTTTTACCATTTCTAAAGTAACTCGATCAAAAGCTGTTTATTTTGCCATAATTATTATATTTAATTTTCATCAAAATCAATAATCAGCAAAAGATTATGTTAACAGTTCTCGAGACTCTGATTTCCCGCTCACTACCTCGTAACCCAGAGCCTGAAATTCCTGCTAGGACGCACTATGGGGCGAACAGCACTTTCGCGTCTCAAAAATCTGTAACTTTCTTATTTGCGAATATAATCAAACGAAATTTGGTACACAGTATATAAGAAGGTATGGGTTTCAAGACTGCGTAGTAGTATTGCACTACGTTTTATATATCTTGGTATTATTCGTAAAGAAAGTTAGAGAATAATAACCTGTGGTATTAGTCCATTTTAAACTTAAAACTAGTGAATATAAAGCGTCGACATGTAACAAATTTTATTCGTCTTGCACAAATAATGTAGTTTTCAATAACAGAAACATCAAAAATATAAGTACATTGCACAGGGTGTTCAGGAATATTTTGCATCAGGCTTAACTCCGTGACCTTTGATTTTAACAAAAAAAAATATATTAATACGGATTATAGGATTTCTTCTAAAGATTTAGAACATGCCTTCAGAATTAAAAAATAAGTTTTTCGCCTATTTTTGGTTGGTTAATTGATTTTTTTAATGACATATTTGATTTGATGCTTTTTTAATGACATAAACCCATAGCTATTGATAACCTGTGACAGCTTTTACAAGCTCTTTATCATTTTCCACCCTGTCCTGATGATGAGCCAACTTCTTCAGATTCGTCCTATGGAACAGAAAATTCACCATTAAGCCACTATCCATTGTCCCTCAAAAAATGTCCTATCAAAACCACAAATAATGTGATAATTAAAATATTTGTTATGTTATCATAGTTATGGTGGACACTGACATATTAGCTTACAGTTCTAACTTCATATTCCTAAGGTGCTGAAATATAATATGACAGTCCCTTAATAACTATATGGTAGTCCTTTTGGTAGAAAATTGTTGGGGTGGAGGACAGCACAAAGTAGACAAGTTTATATTTTTAAAATGCAATTTCGACATTTTATTGACGTCTTTTTTCAAGGTTATTTAAGTCGAACAACTTGTATAGTATGCTTTTTGATAATTACGATCTAAGTACATATTGTCTCGGGCTTATACATTCACAAATGTATAAGCCTGATATAATCACAATATAAGCCCGAGACAATTATAAATGCCCGGCATTTTAAAAATGTAAACCTGTCTACTTTGTGCTGGTCCTCCACCCCAACAATTATTTAGCAAAACATAAATCAGGACATTAACATTACTAATGGATATTATATTTATCCATTAGTAATGTTAAAAGATATTTCAGGTGGTAATTTATATTTTCATTGTTAGCATTTATCAAACGGCGCATCCACCACTGAAATTGGAAATTCAAATTTTTCAAATGGCGCAAAAAACGTGCAACAGATTTTTTAAGATTCTTGAAGAGACCTATTTGAAGTATCATATCCACAAAAAACCTTCTTGGAGGCATTTGGAGGTGATAGTTAAAGGTCTAGGTGAATGTGTAAAATAGTCAATATAAACATTAACACTTATTTATTTTTGTTCAGTAATTAATCAGAGCAAGCGTACAAATGTATATGACGGTTCGGCATCTATACTGCCATTTAACGTCGACCTGGAACAAGAATATAGGTATGCATTTACTTGCTTAATTTGGGTTCAATTCTGGGTAATAATGTACATTTTTCCAAAACTTGCCACTCTCAGTTGTATAACTTTGTGAAGCAACGTTTCAAAAGCTAACTAGGATATGAAATATTAGTCTTTAGAGTAATAGAAAAATATTTCATGACGTAATTTTCATTTTAACTTTTTGTATTTATGAGACGGCGCCTCCACCATTGCCCCATACCGGGACGGTGTATTCTAGAATAAAACGAAATTTACGGTCGTATACATAGTTTCGAAAATAATTTAAAAACGCATTTTTTTCTGTTAGAGTACTCAAACCGCTATTAGCGTTATCTAAAAACACGCTCGTGCTTATTATACACTATGCTATCGTGTAGAAAATTTACAAGAGATAGCGAATGCTCCATATACTTTTCCTATGGAACAGTCTAAAGATTTATACACTAATAGACTTGTGCCCGGAAATCCTATCAAATTGCCTAAAGAGGATTGATGAAATTAAGGCGAAGGGACGATTTAAAGGCGGACTAACTATAGATAGCTTCGGGGTATAGGGAAAATGAGGAAGATATTGGGTACATCCTTGTCGGCCGCTTTGTATAAATTGCATATATAATTCCGTAAAATAAATTTGACTATAGAATTGATTGCTTTTAATCTAATTTTGATATCGGGTCGGATCTTTTCAGTTCAGTTAATCACACGCCTTGGTTAAGCTATACTTCCCGTGCGACGATAATGCAGTATACTCGTGTTAATGTCTGATTGATTAAGTATGAGTATTCTAAGAAAACATATTGCTCAAAAGAAAAATATCACAATAATTTCTTATTTATATTAAAAAAAGTTTGTACAATAGATACTACTATAGTTAACTAGTTGACAAATGTTTCCAAAAAAAACCAAACTATCAATCGTTTTTTGTAAATGTTTTGTTATCCAATAATTCAGATTTCTTCAAAAGAAGAATTATGTCCTGTTTTGTATATGCCACGAATGCTCTCAGTTACCTTGTTCTTTTGCAAATTGTTAGCACTAACATCATTTTTATGTTCATATATTCCTTTTTTCAAATACCTTCCGGTCTGACCCACATAAACTTTATTACAAGTGCCGCATGGTATTCCGTATATTATATTCGCTTTTAATTCATTCGGCGTTTTTGATTTTAATTTTGTAAAAAAAATGTTTTTTTAATTGTGTTTTCACTCTCAGATGTGACAGTACGTTGTACTTTATTATTTATAGATATTATCAATGTTTCATTCATATTTATTTTTACAAACGACAGAAAAAAGCTTATTCAATTGTAAACATGAAATATGAAACATGTATTTTTCCTTATCCCCGTAAACATTGTTACATCACTTTTACACACTGACATACGTCTCTAAAATGAAAAAAAAAACAGAAAACGAAAATGTGTCTAAAATTTGTGTGTACCAGAAAACATTAAACGCTTTCGTGCAAGCCATTCATCACTTTCACTTTAAAATATATTTGTTTAATTTCTTTAGGCGAGTAAGTTTTAGAGAGTTTGACAGCAAAGTATTCAAAATGTAATATACTATATGGTATTTTCATGAATAACACGACTTCCTCAAGCCGAGTTTTTTACTCAGTTTGCCAACGCCTACTTGTTTATTAGCAATTCTTATTCTTGTTTTCAAACTTACAGACTTCAACATATTGCTATATGGTGATAATACAGGGTGGGCTAAAAAAGTTTCACTCATTTTTTTTGTATTAATTGCACTAGTTGCACTCTTTATTTGTACTAGATAACATTTAAACCAAACTTGGATTGACTGGGACTGGGTGGAACTTCTCTCTACGTGAAATCCTTCCTGGTCGATAACGGCTGCCAATCGCCTCTGGTAGCCTCCAGTCACTCTTGCAAGAGTTTCTTTCGTTATCTTGCGACAGTTGCGAATGATTTCATCCCTCAGAAGTGCAAGATCTCGATGCTCTTTCCTGTATACAGGATGCCATATACGTATACATACGTATAAGGCATCCTTGAGATAGCCCCATAGGAAGATATCGCAAGGATTCAGATTCAGGTTGTAAGGCTATGTTAGTATTAATGGCACGAGGCCCGGTACTTTTACTACTGGTTAGAATAATTATATTATTAATTGTTCGATTAGCGGTTTAACCATACGAACGTGTATTTTTGGGTCCTGATTAGATTAACCAATGTTTAATTGTGGGCTTATCATTTACCAAATTTAACTGTACTCAGAAATAGTGATTAACTCTTGGTTAACTCAGTTATTTACTACGATTATTTACTTTATTTAGTACCTGATTAAATTTTACATCTGTAATTAAATTTGTTTACACCTGAACCCGTATATTCAAGACTTATGTATTTGAGGATGAGGACGAAGTAATTGTCGACTTTTTAGTAAATATGAGAACCTGCACTACAATGTCGGATGATGGAACTTGAAATTCTCGTATTTTCGTAGAAAGCATGAGACCCATATTATATTTTAGGTGGTGATTAATAGACCTAAGTAGGATATTGTAACATTAAAAAACTTTATGAAATTACTTTAATGAATGGTTCATTAACAATTACAAAATTGTGTTCCCCACCAGAAAATCTTGATAATGGCTTGTAACATATTTGCAAAATATATAATTTTTTAATCCATACGACTTTAAATGAAACTGAATAATTAGTTAAATGACAATTCTCGAATGAACATAAAAAGGTGTACAAATAAGTTTCCGCCGTTTGACAAAAGTTGGCGCCACCAGTAAGGTATGGTTAAAATTGTCAGATGTGAACGTCATTATCGTATGGACATCAGTATCGGTTGGACATCAGGCAACAACATAACCTTAAAATATTAGTGATTTCCATCAGTATAATATATTCTTTTTTGTATGCCAAAAAAGGTCGAGTTTTGAGCCTAATAAGCGTCATTTGCGGGAACTTTTGAGTTACTTCTCCAATTTGAAGAAATCTGCAGCTGAGGCGTATCGATTGCTTGTAGAAGCATATGGTGAGGCTGCATTAAGTTAGAGAAGTTGTCGTGAGTGGTTTTAAAAGTTTAAGAACAGTGAATTTGACATCAAAGACAAAGAACGTAGTGGAAGGCCGAAAGTGTTCGTACACTGACAGCCTTCCGCGGAATTAAAGCATCATTGGATCAAGATTCGTGCCAAGATTCGTGCCAAACACAAGAAGAACTTGCACTTACATTAAGAGTCGAGGTTGAGTCGAGCACTCAAGGAAAAGCGCGCCCACTACTACTCCAGATACGACAAAGTTATTCTCCTGCATAATAATGCTCGTCCACATGTTGCGGAGACGGTCGGTCAAAACCTGATTTGGAAACACTCAATTGGGAAGTTTTACCCAACCCGCCGTATTCACCAGACATTGCTCCTTCTGATTTCCACTTGTTTCGATCGATGGCGCATGACCTGTGTGAACAACACTTCACGTCATATGAAGATACCAAAAATTGGGTCGATTCCTGGATAGCCTCAAAATATGAAGCATTCTTCCGACGCGGTATCCGTATGCTACAAGAAAGATGGTCTGATGAAATCTTTTCGGTTGATATCCAAGCAACTCATGTTTTAGATTTCGCTCATAATATTCGTCAACAAAGTGCTTTGAAAAAATTCTGGCATTTTAAACGTTGAATTTATTTTTGCGTTTACACAGATGCTTCCACTTTGCTTTCATATTCTCGTCTTTGGGAAAGCCAAAAAACTTAAAATTGTTTGTCGAACGATTTTTATTATTACAACCATATACAGCACACCTCATTTTAACAAAATTTTGCTCTCAAAAATATAAAAATTAGCGCACAAGCGTCAAGCTGCCTTCAGAACGCACTCCTCGGCTGACAAAAGTTAACAAATCGGGCACAAGCTGACGTCACACTCATGCCGCCTGCCAGCGCGATAATCTATTTGTATACCATGCGACTAACCCATCTATCTACTAAGGGGCGATGCGCAGCATGCAATGCGCCTACGTATGATTTTGTATAGGGTGGTTTTGATTGTCCTCCTTCTATTAGACCGGCCACACACGTACAGTTTTATCTGTCAGTTTTAACTGTACAGTTATAACTGTCAGTTAAAACTTAACGTGAGTGGTTATTTCATTCTCAGTTCAACTCAACTGTGCAGTTTAACTGAGACAAATAACATTTTAATATACTAAACTGAAAGGATTAACTGAACTAAGTGTGTGTGGGAGTTCAAACTGTACAGATCTCAGTTCAATTTGTAACGAGCGGAGTGCGTATGGTCAAAGATGTCGCGTAAACATAACCAAGTCATTGTTGATTTCATTTCTATATATAGATCTGAACCTTGCCTATGGCAAGTTAAATCTAGTGAATATCATGACCGCGCCAAAAAAGATGCTGCTTATAACAAATTAGCGACGAAGTTACAAGAACTAGAACCTGGTGCGGCAAAGAAATCTGTAAAAGAAACAAAAATAAACAGCTTAAGATCTGCGTTTCGCAAGGAACAAAAGAAAGTTGAGGCATCAAAGAATTCTGGAGCATCTACAGATAGCATTTACAAGCCGGCATTTACAAGGCGTTACATGTTTCAGGGATAATTTTTCCAAGTGCTTGAGGAGATATTCTTGTAGAAAATTTGAGAAACTCGTACGACCGTCCTGTTGCTAGGAATCTCAAGGTAGCAGTTAATCTTTCATGTGTAGATATTGCGGTTCTCATGCGGTTCTTCTTAATCAAAGGCGAAACCAACGAAAGCAGTTTTTGGTACACTGTTTGAGTCATGCGCAAATAATTAAAGAAATTTAATGGTTCTTCACTTAATTATTTTAATAAATTTATGTGGGAAGATAAATTTCGTTTTTGCAACCACTGCTTGCACCACTGTTTACGCTTTTTCTTTTTCTTTTTTGTAAAATTACAAAAAGTAAACCGAGAGCGGCCAAATCGTCCTGCTCGTTCGAATCCATGGAAAAAACTGAAGGATTGAACTCTACGTTTGTGTAAATTTCAGTTCACAGTTAAATCTGACAGTTATATCTGTACAGTTAAAACTGTACGTGTGTGGCCAGCTTTACTATTTCCACCCTTACAGTTAAAATGCTACAACTTGAGTTGTTTTACACATTTTAAAATTTGCTATAGAAAAAAGTTATTTAAATATCTTGTATGATATGGGTGACTAAAAAATGCGGGCATTATATTAGAATTTTGCTCGGTCGTGTAAGATCTATACCACCTCCTTTTGTTTCGTGACTTATCTCAAACTCCACGAACAGCACGTTGGGAATAATGTCGTCCTTAATACGCTTATTGAAAAAGTAACGATTGCGACAGACGTCCCGCAGTTAGATTATGCTTACTGCCGTGAAGACAGCGAGAAGATTAATTCCTGCTGGCAGAATCTAATGATGCGAAAATTCGCTGACAAGGTTTATTACACGCGAGAGTGCATTACGACAGGCCCCATCGATCCGAATATGAGCATGATCTGTTTCTGAACTTGTTCTTGTCAGAAAATATTTTAGGAAGTTTATATAGGGCGGTATTTTCCCGACGTAATGAGTATTAAGCGTAACACCACATAATAAATAACCACTGCATAATTTATATCTATTATAATTTGCATACAGCGTGTATCTTTAAATTGCCTCTTTTTGCCTATAATAATTCTTTATAGGGTACTCGCAGTGGCGGTGCGTGATATTTCAGTTAGCCATATCTTGAAAACGACGCATGGGACCCACTTCACTTTTTAGGTGATGACTATACACCTCTTACAGAAAGGATTTATAGTGAAAAAACCGTCATCAAAGTTTGCGAAAAAATTTTCAAAAACACTGGAGCACTCCCTGGGTTTTCAGTAACGCTCTGTGGAATATTTGCAGTATATTTTTTTTTTTCATAATCTAGAAACAAATATAAGGAGACGTTTTTCGATTTGTTACAAAATATTTTTGTTTCAAAAAGTTATGGCTATTTTAATTTTGGGAAACAAAATGTTCCTATAAAATTAAAATTAAAATGGCCATAACTAGATTATGAAAAAAAATATACTGCAAATATCCCACAGCGCGTTACTGAGAACCCAGGGAGTGCTCCAGTGTTTTTGAAAATTTTTTCGCAAACTTTGCTGACGATTTTTTCACTATAAATCCTTTCTGTAAGAGGTGTATAGTCATCACCTAAAAAGTAAGTGGGTCCCATAGCGTCGTTTTCAAGATATGGCTAACTGAAATATCACCAACCGCCACTGTAAGGAGAAGTTTAGTTGTACTGAACTTAAGAAGAACTTAATTCGTAGAAGATTATTTCCATTACAGGGTGTCCATTTTTTCGATGGGATTGCATTGGTAATTTCTAAATCGTTAAGAGATAAGAAGTCAGTTAGATTACAAATAAGTTGCATTGTATGACTCATAAAGATGATGCGTAGAAATATCCAAAATGTGCAGTAGTTTCAGAAAAATTCTGAAAATATTAGAAACTCATAAGCGATAGAACCTACACCATATGATTTTTGGGACCACCACCTCTCATGCAAGACAAATACTTTTTAATGCCTTCCATTATCATAATATTTCACATTCAAGCCATTTAATATTTTCAACGGAAATAGAATAGAAATATCTCTGAATTTCTATTAGAAAAATTAAATTTGCATAACCTGTCGCCTTTTTTTAGGTACCCTGTAGAATTTAAAATAAAAACGATTGAATACACCTTTTATAAACAGAAAAACTTTTCTGTTTAACATTCATTTTTCTGTGTCGAACAATTTTCGAGATAATGCTTGGCTAAATAGAGTTGGGATACCAGGTGTATGTATGTACATATTAAAAAATTGTTCTAGATTATCCGAATTTTTGGCTATCCGAAACACCCTTGGTCCCAATTAGTTAGTATAATCGAGTTTCTGCTGTTATATAGAACACGCGTAGAGGTATATCATAACGAGATCTGGAGGTGATTTTATTTTGAAGTTAATTAGTCAATGAGTTGGGGGTAAATTAATGTGAAATAAAATATTCATACGACGTATGGCTTTATATGCTTTTGAGTAGAGATCCAATCTTTAAAAAATAAATAAAGAAATCAGATGTGGAAGTTTTAATTTATTAGTTAAAGTTGAGATTATCCTCAATAATTTTTAGGATTTCTCCTTGAAACTTACAGCCTCAGAACATTGTAAAATTTTTTTACTATATCAGGTAAGATACAGGGTGATTCAGAAAGAATGGGCCAACATTAAACTGGAGATACAAAACATCAAAATATTATGATTGAGCCCAACATGCGTTACACCAATTTAGCTGGTTTAAGAGATAGAGCGTGTTCAAAGTTTAAATTTCATTCTGATTTTGACCGTCCTGACCGCAGATATCTACAATTATTACCAACAAAGAAGGCAACCTAATCATATGCTTTGCAGAAATCTTTACAATCACTTAGGCGAGATTGAATCTTTTGCCCCAAAAAGGTAATACTAATAGTACTCCGAAAACTATCACAGTAGATGAAGACGGAATTTTAATTCGTGTTTCGGAAAATCCAGGTGTGAGTACTCGTCGATTAAGTGCAACAACGGGGTTAAGCTAATCTTCCATTTGTAGAATTTTGAAAAAAGAAAAGCTCGACCCATATCATTATACTCCTGTTCAGCAGTTATTGTCTCAAGATTTACTAGCTCGCCTAAAATTTACTCAATTTCTACAAAATATGCAAATCGAAAACACAGATTTTCTTAATACAATTTGATTTACCGATGAGGTGCCATTTACTAGACGAGGAGTTTTTAGTTGGAGAAACAATAATTTGTGGGATTCCGAAAATCCACATCCTGTAAAAGAAAGACATTTTCAACGTGAGTTTAAGGTGAACATTTGCTGTGGTGTAATTTCTAATTTTGTCATTGGATCTTTTGAATTGCCACCCAATCTAACTGGTCCTTGGTACTTAAACATTTTTCAACATAATTTAAACAAGCTCCTAGAAGATGGACCACTTCACTTGCGTTAAGAGAAAACGTGGTTTATGCACGATGGAGTGCCACCACATTTTGCCTTCCCAGTAAACCAATATGGTGGATTGGCCGTGAAATGAATTTATTTGGCCACCAATAAGCCCAAACCTAAACCCCCTGGACTTATCTTTATGGTCAAATTTTAAGGATTTAGTTTATCAGGAAGAAGTTAATTATCTTCAGGAGTTGCGGCAGAGAATACAACAATCCGCGAATACTTTAAAAAATAAAATAGAAACAATTTGTAAATCTGTTTAACATTCAGATACATTGAAGAACATGTACTTTAAAATGTTTTGAGGTAGGTGGTGCACACTTCCTACACTTGATTTGAAGTTTGTCATTATCGCTATTACCAGAAATTGTTATTGTTATTTACTGATGCTTTGATTGATTCTATCTCTCAAAAATTATAACAAAATACATTGCATTTACATACATGTTTAAATGCAAATAACTTAAAACCCGATAGATTTCGACGACCTAAACAAGAGTACCCTTTCTTTGTGGAATTGAACGTTCTTTTAGATTTTCGACTTTTTATGCGTGGCTCAGATAAAAAAAAAATATTTTAAATAATACGGCGAAACTAGCGTCCTCTAGAAGCAACGTCAAAATAAGCCTAAAATTCGTAATTCTCACACCAAAAACATAAAACTACAATTTTCAGATTTACACTGTGAAAACATTCTTAATTATTGAGAAATTTTAGAATAAAATTTAAACTTTGAACACGCTGTATCTCTTAAACCAGCGACATTGGTATAAGCCATGTTGAGCTCAATCATAATATTTTGGTGTCTAGTATCTCCAGTTTAGTGTTGGCCCGTTCTTTCAGACTCACCCTGTATATTCTATAGAAAGGAAATTTTTAAGTATGGGCTATGTGTACAAGATTTTAATGGGCTGATTTTGACATGCCAGGAGTTTTCCTAGAAATGCAACAAACCTCAAAATAGTAAACAGAGCACCCTGTATATTCTTACATAACATACATTGAATTATGCATACAATTTGCTATAAGACATTTAAATATATGAAATTGCGCATAGAGATGACTGAGTTATTTATTCTTTGTGTAACAAAAATCGTCATAGTATGCATTGAAAATGGAAATGTGACTCATTTTCGTTAACTAATATAGTTTTTAACGAAAAAAAAGGACAACTCCTTCATCTTCAAACGAAATGTCAAAAATTTGAATGTGACTTATTGAAAATTTTATGCAGAAACCAATTACGCATAAATCCACAGAATGTCCCATTTACAAATGTGATGTTTATTCTACTTCAAGGTCTTCAAGTAAAATCGGAAACACTGTTCAGATGTCTAGGATATTAAAATAAACTCACTAATATACTCGTTCCAAAATTCCAAATTTTCTCCCTGTAAACAATAAAACGACAGGCCAATACTTTGTTTTATTGACACCCGTTATATCGAAACACCGTGTAAATGTAGTACGAATAGAACCACTTCAGGATATATGGTGTGTGATAGTGGATGGCATACCATCCATCCACTTCAAATTACTGAAATTGCAGGGATATATAAGAAATTATCTACTATGCATTTCTAGGAGAGCGCTGCATAATATAACACATGGTTATTGCGCACTACTATTGCCCAGCGGCTATGAAATTAATGTTTATTCACGCAGTTAGCAAACGATGTAAATTTCACTGCAGGCGCAAACGTAAAATGTATACGTGATTTTCGAACTGAATAGCTTCTGGTTTACCACACAGTATTATATCTGATGATAAAATCGACAATTTGGTCAATGCTTTATTTTGTGATCCTTTCTTACTGTCTACCATTTATCAAAAAAATATTTAGAAACGTATTGTATAAATGCATACGCCTATTTTTGTTCCCCATAGCGTTTAAAATTCAAAAGAAATACATATATGTAGGTATATTCTTTAAAGGTAGTGGTATAGTGGCTGAACTTAATAGAAATATTGATATAAAGTGATTTGAAATTTTAACGTGAAAATTTGCTTTAGAAAGATAACTTCAACTTAGTTTGAAATATACAGATATTTCCCAAAAAAAAAAACGGTACCAAAAGTTCCTTTTTTTTTAAACGGAATACCCTGTATATTTTTACAGTTTCTGATTCACTTTGAGGAGCTGATTTTAAATAATTACATACTTGATATCTAAAGTGAATATTTTTGGAGCTACAGACAAACGAAATTCGTAATTTTTTGTAGTTTTCACAACTTTTTTATGAAGACTAAATAATTGAGATAACATCTAATTATTATTAGATTTCTCTACAAAAAATAGTTTCATTAATCACTAATTAAGTTCTGAAGACGTCTGAGTACATTAGACGAAACGTTGGCAAAAAATTAGTGCGTTTTTTTGTCCAAAATTCAAAACCCTTCAATTGTCATTAAGGTCAGCACCCTCAAAAGCTGAACGTTCGGGTTGGTATTTACAGAAAACGAATGACAGGGCCATTTTTTGATGAAGATTTAACGGGACCCAGGTACTTAGAGCTTTTGAATAACTAAATAATTTCTACATGAGAGAAAAAAGGGCAAATGCCTGATAATATCTGGTTTCACAAGGATGGAACACCATCTCATTATGTTCGTAATGTTCGAGATCGCCTAAATCAAGACTTCACAGATGGAATGGACAAATAAATTGGTGAAATTAAACGGCCTGCGCGATCCCCCGACTTTAGTCCACAGGATTACTGCCTGTGGGATTATTTAAAGTCCAAAGCTTATATTCAGAGACCTAACAGTTTGCCACAATTGGCTTAGAGAATAACTGAGGAAATTTTGTTACTAACGTTATACCGGAAGTAATAGTGAAAGCTACTTGAGATCTGATGATAATTATTAATTATCATCATCATATTCATTATAGATATGATAGAAATACGATTTTCATTTGTCTGTAGCAGCTCCTAAATGCTTCACTTTAGATACCAGATACATATGTATGTATGTAAGTTCGTTAAAATCAGTTCACCGAAGGGTGTCGGAAAATGTGAAAATATACAAAGTATTCAATTAAAATGTAATATGAGAAGTCGTTATAACCCTTTCTTGCCATATTTTTAAAATATAGGTGAATCTACGGGGTGTTCGTTTATTTATGAGCGACGATTAACTTCCTTATTTTAAGTAGGACATCCTTTATATTTTTACAAATTTGGAAAAAGCATACAATTTTGAGTTGAAAGTATATCTAAACCCAGTCGTTTTGGAGATATTTGATGTTTTTTTTTTTTTTAATGCCGATGTTAGGGAAAAACATATTTTTTTTTGAATAGTAGTTTTGAGTAGGTCGCATTTCATGTTTAGCGTGGCGTAAAATCATAAGATATGTCATACTCTGCAACTAAAATAAATTCAACAGTGCCTTACCAAGTGCTCAATTTATTATTCAACATCTTGCCAATTTCAAGTCGAGATAACTTGTTTAGTTCAAGTGGAATCTTGGAATAGTTTCACTCCAAGTTGATTATCTTGCAGTTTTCTTTTAGCTCCTATACACATCATGGGGGTTAAAGTAAAAAAAAAATTTTGAGATCCACTAATCATTGCTTTTTTGAAATCAATATGAAAATAGTAAGTTTAATAAGTCTATTAAACAGAAGGGAATCAAATACCGACTTTTTGATAAAGTATCTCAAAACTGGTAATAACTGTTTTCCTTAAAAGGAAAGGTACTACGTAATAATTAATAAGCAAATAAAGAAATAATGTTGAAATGGTACAGATGTTTTACTATAAAAGTAGGGCTGCAGCAACATTAACTTATTTCACAACTGTTCAAAAATACAATTGTCTTTTAATAAGAAGAAACTTAAAAAATAGAAAATAGTAGTTATTCCAATAAACATTCTAAGAAGCTAAACGTATCTCCTAAAGCACTCTTACTCCCAAAAAACAATTAAAAGTATTTATTACATTTTTGAAGTTTGCCATTTCCATTCATGACTAATTTGATGGCACTTTTGAAAAAAAATATTGAAAACCGAAGAATATATAAATATATAGAATAAACATATTGCGCTCCGTTTAAAATAAGGAAGTTAGTCGACGCATAGAAATATTTGAATACCCTGTAGATTAGACGATTACGATTACGATTACGATGGGATAGATGCAGACCCTGTGCACTTAAGCCGATGCTTATTGTGCCCTCACAACTAGTCATTTCATTAGTCCTGTTTCCTTAAGAAATTTAAGGACAGTGTCTAATGGAGCGTTTCTCACTTCTTTTGGTTCAGTTGTTATAGCCCCAAAGTCCGAATACCTAATAGCTGCCAGTGCTGGGCATTCGCATAATATGTGGAAGGAGGTTTCTTCCTCCTCTCCACACCTCCTACAATCGAAATCATTTTTCATCCCGATTGTCGTGACATGTCGCATGAGTGGATAGTGTCCTGTAAACAGTCCTACTATCCATCTCAGCTGGTTTCTACCCAGATTTATGAAGTCTATTGATTTGCCCCAGGATGGTTCGCCAATGAACATCCGCGAGTGTCTCAACCATGGGACTTTCGCCAAGTGCGATATATGTTTTTCTCTTAATAAGTCCTTTACGGCCCCCCTGTCCGGTAAGCCAGACCGTAGGTTCCGGCCTTATCAGTGGAACTTCAGCCCCTTTGTTTGCAAGAAAGTCCGCTCTTTCGCTCCCTTCGTGGCCTTGGTGCCCTCTCACCCACTTTAGAAGTGATACTGTTGTGTTCCGCCAATCCATACAGTCTTTAACTAACTGGGAATGTATTTCTACAGCTCCTAGAGCTTTAAATCCCTGCTTAACTATTAGAGATAATCTGGATTCTCTTATTTGTGTAAGACCTCCTCATCACCTCCTGCAAGCGGATATTGCAGTTATTTCTGCCTGAAATACGGTTGCCAAGTTCCTCAGGTTTATGCTGATTTCGCACCCTGGGTCTCTGTTTGTTGCACCCGCTCCAGTACTTTGTTCCGTTTTGGACCCATCCTGTGTACCAGATGGTTCCATTCTGCTGGACTGGTGTGTGATTATTGTCTTCCTCTCTCTCATTTGGTATAATAAATCTGTAGATTCGACAAAATTTTAAAAGAAAATTTAATACATATAAAATTTTGTTATTGCTTATGAAACAACGATTTTATAGACCAAATGCGCAATAAAACTCACACCCTGTATAGCTGCAGGATATACTTAGTCCAAAACAGCGATAGTCAAAATAAAACGATCAAACTATTTCTGTTTAATCATCAAAGAACCCATGATATAGTGCGCCGACATGCGAAGTATGACGAAAATTCAGATTAAGTGGAATATCGTGCAGCGGAGGAATGCAAATAATCCCGTATGAGGGCGGCTAGGGTCGCGACCCCCGGCACCGACCGGCGCCGCTCGTCTAACGTTACGAACGTCTATTGGGATTTTGACACTCCTCGCTTGACTTACATATACACCCAGATAACCCTCGCTCCGTGCCTCCGGGCTTTGTGAGTAACCCTTTGTTCCCAACATTTTTTTTCTTATTATAGCAAAAAAAGGAAGGAATTTTGGGGCTGTTAAAATGGATAAATAGTATTACATTTTTTGTTTTGATTGACTATAGTTTGAATATGTAACCAACAGGAAGCTAGATGTGGAAAAGTCGGAAATGCAACTCAAAAACTTGTTAAACTTATATTTGAAGAAATAAAGATTAAGTTTTAGTTGTTAATAATAATTAGTTTTTAATAAGTTTTACCGTTGGTTGCAGTGTATCCCAGAGATAAAATACTAAGAAATTTTATTTCAACGTAAATTATTGTAGGAGATTATATGAGTAAATGAAAAAATATTAAATATATATGCTACTAAAATTGTTATTCAAAGAAGTCAGTTTATAAACGGAATTTTTTTTAGCCATAAGTTTTGGTGTAAAATTTTGTTTTGGTGTACGGAGACAAGGCCATATTTATTTATAAAATAAACGTAAACTAAATTCAGATTAAGAGCATCCTCACTAGAATACTCAATGGATACATTTTTTCAACATTTTACAACCTTTCAGCTAATTGCATTCAATGGTTGAGACATAAAAATGTTTTACAGCATTTACTTTGCTTTACAGTATTTAGACAAAACGAGTTATTTTTAATGCGTGGCAGGATCTCTGCTGGATCCCTACTAGAATGTCCTTAATATTGTTTTTGAAAACCTTAAATCCTTGAAGTTTTAGATGTAACGGTCGGTGCACACTTGTTTTAATATTCATTTAATTTATACCTTCATTTTCAAACTCACCCTTGTCATGTTCTTTGTCAGATTCAAATACCCTTTGAAACTCTTCAGTAGCACCTAAATTGTCCAGCCTCTTCTTTTTTTAGTTATCACAATTAAAAAACAGTAAATTACATAATAACAACATACGAAGTCGCAGGATCTGTTAGATACAATTTCCGATGAGTCCGGAAATAACTGCGCAGTATTTAATGTAGATATCCAACTGAAAACAGAAAATATATATATGGGTGAGGGTCTAACAAATGATCCTAGCTGATGATAGCTACATAGAGCCGTCGGTTTGAACAATGTATACTGGAAAAAAAATCGTTGAATTATATTCGATGTATCTCACAGATCAACCGTGACCTAATCATAGCTAAAAGCGTACAATAAAGCGTTTGAATTAAGTTTTGAGAAATGAGCAAACCAATTTGGCATATGGTGCAGTGGCGGCTCGTGGGTGGGCACAGGGTATGTCAGTAGGATTACTCATTAGATACCAATGGCGCCGCAGGAGAAAATTTTTAAAATTTTCAAGGTCATGCGTTTTACTGACACTGCAGAATTTTAATGAAAAATTCTTTTATACAAAAATATAGACTTTCACAAGAATATTTTTTTGGGATTTGGTAGCTTTTTGAAATAATATTTAATCACGAATATTGAGAGCTTAAATATATTAAAATAATGGGTGACAACATGTGAAAAAAATTTTGATATAGGTATCTTACCGTTATTTGTAGAGGGGTCATTCCATGTCAAATCGACCAATGGTTGGAATAGACCCCTTTTGATTTGGTCAGAACATTTCTTTTTTATCATATAACGGAGTTCTGCCAAAGGGAAAAAAATTAAAAAATTTTTTTTTCGAAAGATGCAAAATTCAAAATTTCACCGTTTTTCTCATTTTTCAAATTTGTTCTTCAAATATCACGAAAACTATTATAGTTACAAGAATGGTTCAAACTTTGTTTTAAAGGGGATACTTGGGGCTACAGAAAAAAAAATATTTCGTGAAATTATTTATCTAATGGAACGGCGTTTAACTATGTTATCTAATAGCTCTGTTCTTTTTGCAGATAATGAAAAAAACGAAACAAATGCATCTAAGTTAGAAAAAATGTCTTCACTTTTTTATTTATAGACGCAGCTTTTCTTATGACAAGGTTCAATTGATGTGCATAACAATGCACGAAATATGCTTGAGGAAATTTTTCTTTACTTTTTTTTGTACTCCCCCAAATGCTCCATCAAAACATTGTGCAACTAAATGTTCTGGCTTTACACATGCCACCTCCAGTTCTTTTAAAATAGCGTTTGTTAAATGTTCAGCTGTATGTCCTTCAGGTCTAACAAAACTCCAAAATCTTTCAACTTTAATGGCGTCATACACATATCTAAACATTATAACCATTTGCTGTCTATTAGCTACGTTGTTTATTAGCTAATTTGTTATTTTATTTCATTTTTATAGACTTGTAGCATGGCGTCCAGTAATTCTTTCCGAATAGTTTTTGAAGTGCCACGGAAAACAGTTGCCTTTGACAAAAAATGTTCTTTCATAACTAAATCTAGTTCACTTATAAAATCTACAACTCCAAAAAAAACCCTGGTTTATCAGAATACTTAGTATCATTATGTCCCCGTATGGCTAACTCGAAAGCACCACAAAATTTAATACACTTAATTATTTGGTTTAAAATATGTCTGTTTTTGTCCACATTTTCATTGTGACGTCTTATATTTTCACGATAAGCACTATCAAGCTGTTACCTTATGTCTACCTTTCCCAACACACTAAAATCTAAGATGTTATGTACATGTTTTTCATTGTAGCTAGCATGTTTCTTAGCTCGTTCATTTAAATGTTTTAAATCACTCACTCCTTCTTGAGTCCATGCACTTCGATCGCCACCCATCACTAAACAAATAAAACAAAACAGTTTGTTTCTTTTAGGACACCCACATAACCACTTAAATCTGTCGTAGACACTACTATTAAAATTTCGTGAATAATTTCGCGATTTTCCTACGTCTGTTTTGGAAATAATCAAATCGGGTATCGGCCTTCCTAACCGTTTAATTTCCATTCGGATCTCATATGTACTATCTTTATTAGTCAATAAAAAGTCCACCGAATTCATTTTGAAACGTTTCACAATCAAAAACAGGAAAAACACACTTCTCAGCGAAGAAAATAAATACTAAAAACGGTCACTCAACAAGTGTGACCCGTTCAGCTGATTTTCGACCGATTTAACGACCGAAAAAACCGAAAAAGACCGATTAAAAACGAGGGCTGGGAAATTTGTGTGCCCACGTGCGCCAAATGCGAGGAATTCAGAGTACGGTCATATACAATGTGATAAAAATCATTATTTGTAGTATAAAAGGAATAATAATTAGAATATGAATAGTTTGTCGTATACAATTAATTGATATTATTGTAACAGTAATTTATAGTAAATTAACACAAAACAAATATTTTCTATTGAAATTTGGGCTGGGCACGTGCCCCTGTGCTCTTTATCACCAGCCGCCACTGATGTGGTGTACAACCATCATGTTCTGTAAGCCTCATCTTCTGCTAAATATACATCTTCCAAATGAACAACATACAATTGATTTCATAAATCAACATTTGATGAAAGAGATGGGAAATGGAACGCGCTGGTTAAGCGCGTCCTTAATTTGGGGATGAACCTTTCCTGTAAACCGTTTAGAGTGACTCCAATAGTCAGCTGACTGAGTCCAGATGGTTTTCATCAGGGTCGTAAATTATTTTTGGAAAATTGATGATCCATTTGTTTGGTCATAAAAGTAAAGTAAAAATATTGACCGCGTGATAAAATTCACCTCCTAGTTTTGCAGAATGATTCCTGAGAAAATCTGCTATTAAATTCGAACTAATAATGAAAACCAATTTCTTTCGTTCTGTCGACCGACAGAGGGATACCATCTTCGTCTCAGAAGTTACCCTCAGTTGTATTATTTACTCTTTCATTGTCTATATTACCACCGACATTGTCGTCATCCTCATCATTGTCAAACTCACTAACTGTGACTGAATAACAGTTCATATACAGTGGGAGCGAAAATTGTGTTGCTACTAGATATTGTATAAATGTATGGTAAATAGTACCACATATAAAGAAAATGTTATTTGAAGGAACTAAATACGATTTATTAAACAACATACTTTTTTTACACTAGGAGCCGAAACATAACAATTATTTATCATAGAGCAGGAAGTCACCAATATAATTAAAAGTTGAAAAACTTAGCGGTTGGAAAGTACGTTGACAGCCAGTAACTAGTAAACTAATAGGGTGTATGATAAACTATTAATCTTCGCAAGCATTCTTTCCACTAATTTTGTTAAAATCAGCTGGAGTGAGCCTTCCCAAATACGCTTCAAGACTAGCTTAGATTTTGTTGCAGATTCAGAATATTTCAATCTAAATGATTCCAAAACGGTTCAATGGGGTTTAGATAGGAACTCATAAGAGGCCAAAGTATTATTTCAATTTTATGAACGATAATACTGTCGAAAATACTGCTTAGCAACCCTTGGAGGTGTCTAGAGTCATCATGTTGTTGAAATATAAATGGCTCTAAGCCAAGATCCTGGATAAGTATTATGATAACTGCTAGTTTGTCAGCTAGAGCACTTACCATTTTGCTTATTTAGACACTTAACTGTCCCATTAAACAATAATTAAACCAAAAATTCAATGTATAAACACCTGTAAAAACATACCAAAGTGAA
Organism: Aromia moschata; assembly: GCA_029963805.1. Classification (NCBI taxonomy): domain Eukaryota; kingdom Metazoa; phylum Arthropoda; class Insecta; order Coleoptera; family Cerambycidae; genus Aromia; species Aromia moschata. Next base: position 122,038 of record JAPWTK010000886.1, read on the forward strand.
CGAAGATAGAGAATCAAAAAACGTCCACTTTTTTGACAATTATCTGTATGTATCTGTATTAATTGAATGCTCAATTGAAATTTTAATATTTATTTATTTAATCCATCAAAACTACCTACAACCAAATATAATTGACTTAATAGGTTTTACTAGAAACGAGGTGTCACTTGCCATAGGGTCCAGGATCCTATTTCAAGTCATTGGTCACAATGACACCGTGACGTCATCTAAGAGGATTAAGTCATCTGTTACCACGAGTAGAGAAGTTAACATCCGTTTACTTTCACTCTCTAAATTGCATTAGTCTGAGTATAAATATTCAAAAGATAAGAGGGAGGACGAGACTTTTGACTAGCACTGTATATGAATATAATATTCCTAAATGAACGTGTTTGTTGATAGGTATGTGAAATATGCGGTATATCTATTTGTATATTTAAAATTCAAACAAACGATAGGCGTGTCGTTTTGAAGTTTTTGAGTTTCGAATACAGTTCGAAAGTTAGACAACATAATATACTAAAGCCAGACTAACAAGTTAAAAACTGTAATTGATATCAAAAACTGTAATAAAACTGACGTTACTAATTTATTTAATGTATTATCGTTTACCACCACTCTATAAGAATTCAGATTCCCCTGAAGTGTCTTTAGTTTTACGTTCACGTATTGCTAAAATAAACAAATGATCAGTGCTGCGACTCGTTGGTTCAGCTAACAACCCTCTTTGTAATTCCGGGCATGTTTGCCGAAAGCTTATTTTAGGATTCTATTTTAGCTGAATATAGCTGTTTCGTGCACATTGTTCGATATGTTCGCACGCGCTATAAAAGTCGACTATTGATTAATCTTCCCAGTTGCGACTGATTTAGGGCGATGTTTTTGTAAATATTCAAAATTGTCCCCGAGCACGTTCTGTCAATATTTAGTGACGGAGCAGGAAAGATTTTCAGCCACGGAACTGAACGTCACAGTTGTTTACAGAGACGATTAATCACATTTTAGAAAATGTGATGTAAAAACTGATGAATAGTGTAGATACTAAGAATAATATTGTGCGTTCAAAAAAAAAAACAAGTGAAACTAATTGTTACTTTGTTGCGTATTATTAACTATGAAATAATTCATATATTATACTTAATTACCTTTCAAAGTCATTGTTGTAAAGGTTCAAATATTACAGAATATTTGTGAATATGTCTACAAGTTGAGAAAGCTATCATTAAAGTTATCATTAAAACTTTATAAAAACAAATTTAAATCATTTTCTGAATATGTTCACCACCTGGTGCAAATATACCATTGAAAATGCAACACCCTAAAGGACTTGAGTAACATAAACTGCGTTTAAATAATGTAATATTGTATTACTTAATAGGATACGCGCCCCCCACGTACTCTTATACAGTGGGGTCCATAAATAACGGATAAATTCATTATCTACGTAATTTACAATTTATGAGTAAAATCCTGAAACACGTCAATTTTTAGTTCTAGAATGACATTTTTTTGAGCATAATTTTATACGTCCCCCTCCAACCCCCCTTGGAGTGACAGCTACCTCTTTAAAATTTTTAAATGGAACGAGGGTGCATCATTTGAAAGGATTCTTAATTATCTATTCAGAAATATAAGGTTTTTTTAATTTTGTATATTTTTCATCAAGAAAATTAAATATTGATAATTTTCAAAATTATTATTATTATGAAATGTATACAATCAAGTGTCTATGTATCAAATATCTGTCAAATCTGACGTTTTTAGTTAATTTTGTGTCAAAATTCAACTTAAATGTATCGGTTTCCCTGATACGCTGCGCAAAATACCCAACAAAAAGAAAGAAGTAAAAAGGGTTTCTTTTTACATATTAGAAAAAATTATACATTTAAATTTCTTTATTTGCTACATCTGTGAAAACGTATTATTCTATTATGTTATTTCTCGCTGATCGTCAAGTTGATCGTTATTTTAACAACGAGTCTTTCGGATACCCAAAGAATTGAAATTTTGATATTAGTAGGATGTGGTGATAAAACAAGAACGCAGAAGCAGGTATGCGAAATATTCAATACTAAGTATCCTGACCGCTGCATTTCCCAGTCTACGGTTAGCAGAATAGAAAACAAATTTCGTGAATTTGGAAATGTCACAGATATTACTAAATCTGGAAGGAAACGCATTTAGACGATGAACAGAAATTGGATATATTCTTAGATATTCAAGATAATCCACAAGACAAGTTGCCGCCGATAATGATGATAGTAAAACGTCCGTAATGCATCTTCTAAAAAACGAAAAATGACGCCCATATAAAATTCATTTGGTTCAAGACCTTAACGACGATGACCCTGATCGCCGATTGGAATTTTGCGAAATCATGGCAAATAGATGCCAAGATAATCCTTTATTTATAAAAAACATTCTTTTTTTCTGATGAAGCAACATTCGTCTTAAATGGAACAGTCAACAAACATAACTGCAGATACTGGAATACAGAAAATTCACTTTGGATGATGGAGGCCAATACTCAATATCCTGAGAAGGTGAACGTTTGGGCGGGAATTATAAATTCTCAAATTATCGGACCATATTTCTTTGATGGCACATTAACTGGCGCGCGTTATTTGGATTTCTTGCAAAAATTCTTAGTTCCAGAGTTAAGAATGCTTTTTCCCAGATGATGACAGAGCTACACCACATTTCATTGGAAGTAAGAGCCTATCTGAATCAAGTTTTCCCAATAGATGAATCGGTAGACGCGGTGAAATTGAATGGTCTGGTCGTTTTCCCGATTTGACCCCGCTTGACTATTTTTATGGGAGTTACTTGAAAATCGAAAGTCGACTTCAACAGACCAAATAACGTAGAAAATTTAAAAAGACAGAATAAGGCAAGAAATTAATCAAATCACCCCGGAAACAATACAAAATGTTTTAGAAGAATTTCAGCAACGCCTCCAATATCGTCAAGAAGCAACGAGTTGAATGTTGACACAAAATTAACTAAAAACGTCAGATTTGACAGATATTTGATACATAGACACTGGATTGTATACATTGCATAATAATAATAATTTTGAAATTATCAAATTTAATTCTCTTGATGAAAAATATACAAAAATTCAAAAAACCTTATATTGCTGAATAGATAATTAAGAATCCTTTCAAATGAGCTATCACACGCACCCTCGTTCCAAATTTTAAAGGGGTAGCTGTCACTCCAAGGGGGTTGGAGGGGGAGGTATAAAATTATGCTCAAAAAATGTCATTCTAGAATTAAAAATTGATGTGTTTCAGGATTTTACTCATAAATTGTAAATTACGTAGATAATGAATTTATCCGTTACTTGTGGACCCCACTGTATAAGAGTACGTGGGGGGGGCACGTACTGATGGACCTCACTGTAGTAGCTTCTAGTCGCCTTGGTAGTGAAACAAACAGCGTTCTAAAGATCTCTTGGTCATAAAGATCATAGCATTCCAGTAGCTTGTACCCTCCTCCATAATAAATATGTTCCACTTCCTGATTCAGAATATGTTTGGAGTCTTTTTTTCTATCACGTCCCATACATTTCTATGGGGGATAATCCCATACATTTTTCTATGGGGGATAAACCTGGGCAACGCGAAGGCTAAGCTCATTCGAACTGCATGCTCATTCAGAATCTGTGCCTTTTATTTGAGGTACCTAGAATCTGAATAGATGTGACTTGTATAAACAATGGCGCCCGATACCCCAATCCCTTGTGTTGGAGCCGTCCGTATGTTGTGTCATTATGTACTGATGATTTTTGCGTTTTCCGTGCCAGTACAAAAAAAAAAAACGGATTCATCATAGAAGATGAGATTGTGCCATTCCTCCCTTCACAATGTTTTTTTGGCACCATTGGATATGTAAACGACGGTGTTGTACAGTCAGCGGAAGTCGCAATAATTGACGTTGCGACGGAAGCTCAAAACCGAACAAGCGGCGTCTGACTGACTGTAACGATAAATGATATTGTATTGCCCTCTGTTGAGCTAATTGGGTTGCTGTTTGTGTTCTGTCCCTTAATGTTAATTGATGAAGGTGTGTGTTCACGGTAGTGTGTTCACTCCACTATTACCATACCCCCATGACTGTGCTTACATTTCTCCCAATACGGACCCCTATATCTCGATATGGCATAAGTCCCTCACGTAGGCCTAAAATTCGACCTTTATTAAATTCACCAACTTACTCGTATCGATGTCGTTCTCTTCGACGGAGCATTTCGTGGCACTTGTCGTCACTCACTGCATTAACAAAACATTGATAAGTAGCCCATTTTATAGTTCCTTAGGTGATGTGACCTTTTCATAACAAACCAAAATACAGAAGGTCGTGATTTATTATTGTTTATACTGTGTGTTGCAATTTCAATGGCCACATCTGGAATCACTTTCTGTACATCTGGCATCACTACATAACTAGAAATAACATATAAGTAATATCGCATGTTCTTGGTGGTTTCTGCTGCAGAGTGAGACACCAAACACCGATTTTCTGTGGATATAGAAGGTCCTCGACACAAAATTTTCCGGTTTTTACCGAACTCCACATTCTTATTTTTCAAAGTTCACGTATCCCTTCAGGTAAAACTAGGCTTCATCAGAAAAAAATCATGTATTAGAGCGCTCTTCATTAATACTGTATAAATGTAAACAGTATCACAAGTACCAACAGATACTTGACTTCACTTATAAAATTCTATTTGTAAAATAACGAAACTGATCTAATGACAGAAAGACAGATGACTGACAGTTGACACTTATAATGACAGTTGTATAAAAAGCATCCGCAACAAGAAACTGCATGCCTTAAAATTTCTATTTCCACTTTCTATAACCACTTGACTTCGTTTTTTTTTGAAAGTTTGTCAAATCTTTTTGTCAAATCAAAATCGTTTTTACGCAAAATCTACACGGTAAACGTGTTTCTTAATATCAAATTAAGTTTTCAGAATGGAAAAATACACGGAGATTGAAGGGTCCTATCCAAAGGACACGACATTTTTTAATTTTGTCGGCCAGTGTTCTTTCACAGACGAGTTATGATGAAAAATATAATATTTTCAATGCATTGATAGTTTTTGTTTAGACCCCAGTGGTCTATGAATTTAATCAAATGACTTTTGGTTCGTTTGTTGCTGTTTATTCACAGAAGTACAAAGAATTTACTAAACTACATCTCACTTAACATCTAACAGACGTAGACATAACCTCTCGCCTAACAATCTGTCCAACTACTTCTTAACAACTCTTATGACTAACTAAGTTCACACACGCTTTGCGTCCGTCGGTAGCACGTTGTGACGTCAAAGTCTGTATTACACTGCTTAAAAGTAAATAATTCTCAACAGATTTGATTCAAACTTAGCAGACGCACTTCATCCAAAAAATATAATAATGTATAGGGTGTTCCATTCAAAATAAGTTGACATATACTTCAGGTATAAGCATCAGGTCTTTCAAAATATTTTAGTCAAAGAGAACCGTCTTTACTTTATAACGAAATTTTCACGACTTTAGGGTATAGTTTAGGTATAATTTTTGAAAACCAATATAGGTCCACCGCGGTGGTACATCATACGAGGTGTGTAAATTAATAGGTTATGAGACTGATTTTTTAAAAAAATTTTATTCGAATATAATTACAATAATTCAGTATTGTCTCCTTCAAAATACCTTACTTGGGAAGCCACATAGCCCTGGAGACGGTTCTTCCATTCCTCATAGCTGGAATTCATATACTGGAATAGCCTTCAGCTACTCGGTTACAGCAATTTGAATGTTTTCAAGTTCTCAAAATGACGACCCCTGAGGTTTTTAGTGGCTAAAAACTCGGTTACTGAAATGGCTGTGTGACAAAACGCATTGTCATGATGCAACATCGAGTTATTCTTGATGTTTGGTCTCACATGCATGACCCTTTTTCGAAGTTTTTCGAGAACCTTCCGTAATAGTGTTGATTTACTATTTGGCCTGGAGGCACAAAGTCTGACAATTCCCTGGCTATCAAAAAATCAAATCAGCATGCAGTTGATCTTCAACTTGTTCATTCTTGCTTTTTGTGTCTTGGATAGCCTGAACTGTACCATTCCATGCTTTGGCGCTTGGCTTCCCGGTCGTGCTCAAACACCCAAATCTCATCACCAGTAATGACACGTTCCATAAAATGGGGATCATTTTCAATCGATTCCAAAGAGTCAAGGCACCTTTCTCTCCTGATGTCCGTTTGTTCCTGCGAAAGGTTTTTGGAACCCTTTTTTACGCAGATTTTTCTCATCCCCAACTCGTTAATCAAAATCTGATGAACAGTGGTGTGATTCAAATTGAACTATTCCCCGATCCTTCCACAATATCCCGTATTCTATCGATATTTTCATTGGTTCTTGAAGATGAAGGCCTTCCGCTGCGTGGTTCATCTTCAAGCGACTCTCTTCCTTCTGAGAATGCCTTAAGCCACCGAAAAACCTGAGCTCTTGAAAAAACAGTGTCTCCGTAGGCGTGTTGAAGTTTTGCAAAGGTATCCGTTGCGTTGTGTCCAAGTCTGAAGCAAAACCTGATAGTATGTCGTTGCTCAAAATTAAAATCATCACTCATTTTTAAAACGCACTAGAAGAAACCGGTTGACGAAAACAGTCACAAAGAACTAGTTCAAATTTGCATGAAGGTGCATTACATGTTATACTTATGTACCGCCCTTCCAAGTCCCGTCTCCGCAGTGTTGATAGATCGGGCGCTACGTTGCCATTTCATCTCATTACTTAATTTACACACCTCGTATAGGTGCGTCAGGCGAGATTGGTGGCCACTGCGAACAATTTGTATGTTCTTTAATTTAGGAATGTATGATTTACATTTTAACATTTTCGTCATATGCAGAATCATATTTATTTTGCAATCGACACGATAAATTCCCGATAGATTAATAGTTCATTGATTACATTGGCTTCAAACTGTTCCGCCGCAAATGTTAAATTATTTTAATTAATGTTCTACCATACAATTTAATAAAATTACTAGGCCACTACCATCTATTAGTTCTCTTTATGCTAGTCCACCAACGTAATTATTTGGTCTAGTAGTTTTGCCAAATGGTCAAATTACGTCAAACGTGGTTCCCGACTTTATAATTTACCTACTGCTGGTAATTATAGTTTCATTTGCGGACCAATGGCGATTAGCTCTCTAAAATTATAAAATAAAAGCAGTAACTAGGAGATGAATAAAAAATACTTGGACAGAAAATATTAGCCTAGAATATGTGTCATGAATGAAATGAGAGTATCTACAGTTATATACACTGATTTCGTAAAGTAATGGATACAGTCGATGCAATCGTTATGGATTGTTTTCATAAAAATCGCTCGGGCACGTGAAAAGATATATGGGTAAAGCTTTCTCAAATGGACCCTGAATTTACCAAGGGTCAGAATTTTGGAATAACACAAAAACAGACAAAATTAAAGTTTATATTGAGACCAGTACTCCATATAAAATATTCTTGCAAAATATTAATTTGTTCATTTTTATAAATAATCGAGCTTTACTGCAGTACTTTATAAAAATTGTTTTTACTCTTAATAATCTCCATCTCGAGTTAATGATTTTTTTAATAAATAATACAACAAACTAATATCGTAATTGTTTTCTTTTAAAAAATATTTCATTTTGCATGAAAAAAAAATTGATTATTAATCAAATTAACATTAATTGTGTATTAAACATTGAAATTATAAAAATAAAGTTGGTAGTTCGATGAAATTTGTTTACAAACATTTATTTGCATGGAGTCGCGCGCTCTGTTCAGAGTTTTTGAATTTGTTTTTAACTGTTTGCACGATTTTTAGGTCCAACCCCCTTTTTTTCTTTTCGAGTCAGTATCCAATTCCTTTTTTTGTCGAAGTTTTTTTGCAAAAGAGACCATTAAAAAATTCACGAATTTTTTTATCGTCCACGTATCTGGAGTCAAAGTAAGAACGTAAATTGAGTGTGCACGATTTTTTTGACGGTTGAATAACCCCAACAAGTCTTGACGGTTCTTTTCTATTCTATTCTATTTTGAGAATGTTAATCATGGTTACCATAACTTTTGAGATACTGTTCAAGTGAATTGCCGATTGTTTATTTTTTCACTCTTTGACGGTTTAGTGAGACGCCGAATTTTCACTGGAGGTTCACCAAACCTTTCAAGCACTTGATTAATATCATTGATTTCCAATGATCTATAGACAGAATCACAAATGAAATCACAATCACAAATGTAATTTTCCGACGAAACTTTACTAGTTGATTCGCATGAATCGTCTGACGATTTTCTTTTAACGATTATATTGACCTTGAACAAATCGGTTTTGCACGATCGACAAACATATTGACCGAGGAGTTCACTAATTTTTTTATTCTAACCAGCACTAACACACACTAAATTTTTATAAACACGAAAATGATTTTTTCTCTAAAGGATTACATCGATTTAGACACGACATTTTTTTATATCAAACAATTTCTAATCACTTTTAAAATAATATAAAGTAGATCAAATCAATCTCGGAAATGATGCAACATTTTAAACGATGTGATGCTCAAGACTAAACTAAAAGTATGACGAATATGTGAAACAACATGTGCGGAAACAGGAAAACATGAGCCTGTTCAAACCTGCACTACGCGCGTTAAAACAGTTTTAAAGCTCGCTGAACGAAGCGCAGGCACTCGAAAAAAATAAATATTTGTAAACAAATTTATCGAACTACCAACTTTTCTTTGATAATTTTAATATTTAATACACTAAATGCAAGTTTCCATTTTCAAGAATTATCATAGAGGCGTAGAAGTTTGTTAATTTTTAAATTGTTTAATAAACTTTTTTTTTTTTTTTTTATGCAAAATGAAATATTTTTTAAAAGAAAAAAAATACGTTATTTTAGTCTGGAAGTGTTATTTATTGAAAAAAAGATCATTAACTCGAGACTGATATTATTAAGAGTAAAAACAATTTTTATAAAAGTACTGCAGTAAAAGTAAATTGTTTATAAAAAATGAACATATCAATATTTTGCAATAATATTTATATGGAGTACCTACTGGTCTCAATATAAACTTTTATTTTGTTTATTTCATTCCAAAATTCTGACCCTTGGTAAATCCAGGGTTAATTTGAGAAAGCCTTACCCTATATGAACTGCTATTCTTTAGTAGGGGGTCTTTTTTTTTTGGCCATTTTGTCGGAAGGCTATGACGTCATCGATAATTTTTTTAATGCGAATCCTTATTTTTTATATCGGAACTGGAAAGAGCATTTTTGTTCACATACACTGACGTAAATAGCGACGTATGTAGGTCATATAAGGAAATTTAAAAAAATCTATTTTAAAACATAGAAACTAAATTTACTAGACATGGAAGACGATTATGAAAAATAACAATTTTCGATATTCAAATTGCATAAGCGTCTTTGATATCTTGCCAGCGTGCAAGAAGCTCAAGAAAATATTATTGAACAATAAACATTAATTAACATCAACAAAATGTTTTAGATTTTTAAATATGGCGAATGCGCTAGTGATTATAAGTTCGTACATCGGAAAAACAAATTATTAAGTATAAAACTACTGATTTCGAAACGCTGATGCATATACTATTTGTAAATTGAATTTATTCTCAACTTTACGAAAGTAGGTACTATATAATATGCCATCTGGGTGTGAATATTTTTAGCTCATAATTTGTTCCCATTTATTTCGTATTCTAAAAGGTTTAGATAAAAAAGGGTTTCCAATGCATATTTTTATGAAATAAGGCAAAAGTGTTCAAAGTTAGGATCTGAAAAGTGAAAGACGACTCTTAGTTTAACCTGTTGGTAAAGATAATTACACAGCCACACATTTTTGTTTTGTTTTGGCCTGGGTATCTCAATAGTATATTCCCATGCATTTTTGAGCGTTGATTACGAATTCGCAGAATATTGGTTCGCTAATTCGTCTAATCTCAAAAAAGTGCCTTATTTTCGACAATTCTGACTATTTTTTGAATTTATGTTGAATTAATGAACCAATCGGTCAATTCTGACTGCAGATTCGTATAGAGAATATATTATAGAGCTACTCAGGCCAAAAAAATTAATAAGATTTAAATGTCAAAGTTCAGATTATAAAAAATAAACTGTTCATTAAAATTAACTTAATACTTCTTAAATTCGCACCATTTGCATTATATTCAACTCCGCGAGGACGGTTTGAGGTAGAGGGCGGTTTTTAATTTTCAGTAGCCTATGAAATTGGTTTTAATGTCTCTAAGTCACCTTGTGATTTAAACGGTTCACCGTCCACACCCCAAAAACTAACCCCATGTTGAAATATGAATTTACAAGATTTTGAAGGCAGTTCAGACACTTACGGGATGGACTAAAAAGAACGCTGTCGGGTAAAAACTCCATCATGACATACATTAAGACCTCCTCAATAAGTTCTGTGGATTTGATCGCTGTCCTTTCTCTTCAACCCAATTTCCAGACTCCGTAGGCAACCTCTTACACATTTACACTGAGTTTTGCGCATTTGAACTCTGTTGGCTCAATTCATTGATCCCAACGCTCCCAAATAAATTGTCATGGGTTGCCACAACTCCCATTCACCTTTTCACAACTCCAGACAATCCTCCAGACCAACCCCTACCCTCAAAAAATGTTTCAGTGGATGTAAATTTGTGAAATAGGGATCGTTGGGTAGGCGAAACCTTCCATGATATATATTTGAGACAAAATGACATTCCACGTAATCTCATACAGGGGCGGAAACAGAG